>JBBPKP010000096.1:4064-15882 GCA_038089335.1 Boletellus aff. obscurococcineus | reverse complement strand
GTCGATAACTGTTGAATACCTCGTGCATCTGAAAGGTGGATGCCGCAGCAGTGTCTGAAGGCGATGCATAAGAGTATTAGAGCACGACACCGTACGACGCACCAAAACATTCGTTCGCATCCTTGAGCACCTGACAAAACCGCCGATGTGAGCAAGGCACACGATGATCCAGTGGGCAACCCAGCATCCGTACCTGTTTCCACCCCTCGATTTGACTATTATATCCAAACGCCGGATCGGGGCCAAATAGACCCGGATCAGCGTGGCCGCCATACTGTCTCACGACGCTCTCCGCCTGCTGCTTGCGCGTAGACCATGCTTCCTTGAGCGCATCGCATGCGCCGAGGAGTTGTTTCCAGCTGTAGATGTCCCATGCTTCGAGTCCGGCCTTGTGGATGCGGATCACGTCGCGAGGGTGTGAGACGCCGCCAGGGCCCGTGCCGGCGGTGCCCTGGCCGGCGGTGCCCTGGCTGAGAGCGTGCGACTGGGAACGCTGGGCTTGTTGCGCGTAGGGGTCGAACTCGGCGAGGTAGCTCGGTGCGGCGTTGGTCGTCTGTTGCGGGTAGCCGGATGGGACGGGGTATTGCTGCGGCACCTGCTGGACGAAACCGGTCACCTGTTGAAATGTGCTGATGCTGACAGGTTGGGGAGTGCGCTTCATGTCAGTATGTCGGGCGAGATGGGAGCAAGCGGGTCAGATAGACGCACCCTGAGACTGGGTACTGAGGGGGGTAAGTTGTCGAGACAAACTGGCTCTGGGGCGACATCGCCTGCGGATTCGCCTGGTATGTACCGCTGGGGCTATATGATTGAGATGGATATTGCTGATACTGTTGCGGATATTGCTGCGGTTGATTTAGGTACCCGTTAGGCTGGACGGCGGATGCGTTGAGATCTGGGAAGCGTGTGTGTGCGGTGGAGGGGTCCTCTACGAAGGGGTTGTTGGACAGCGGGCCATACTGGTTGACATACATGGTCGGGGACAAGAGCCAGGCATCACAACCGACCACAGCTGGCTGCAGACACACCGCATTGCTTATGTAACAGGGTCTGTATCTACTTCCGTCGTGAACACGAAACAGTCACCATCGTCCCCGGCGCTCACGACCACAGAGCCCTGCAGCCCAAGCGATGCACCCAGGACAGGCCCGCGATGGCCCGTGTGTTCCTTGATCAGCATTCCCGTCCGAGCGTCCCACGTCCTCAGGGTTTTGTCCGCCGACGCGGTGACGATCAGGTGGCTCTTTGGTGCCGGGTGGGCTAGCACACCCGTGATCGTGTCCTGCACTCGTCTGTCAAACGCCGTATCAGCGGAATCCAATGAACTGACCTGATGCTCCAAAGTCGCACGCAGACGTGTCGTGCTTACGTCCCAGATGCACGCCTTACCATCCGTTCCACCGGTCACTACAAGTCCACTCGCCCCTGGGATATCGACAAACTGAACCGCTTCGACGCTCTCTCCCTCTGCATGTCCCCCAAGAGCCCCCACTACTTCCCCTTTGCTTAGACTTACCACCCGAATGCTTCCCGAGGTCCCTCCCACAACGACCAGTGTGGAGGAAGCGTTGATTGCCAAAGAAGTAATACCGTCCAGGTCAAAGCGAGAGTCCTGCGAGGTGAGCTTGAAAACAGGTGTTGGAGAACGCGGATCCCAGTAGATGAGGGTCCCGTCAGCACATGCCGTCACTATGCGTTTGCCTCAACCAAGCAATGAGAAACCCATGATGCACGGAGCGTGTGGCTTTCACGTACCGTCAGGAGTGAATTCACCACACTGAACTGGACCGGTGTGGCCTGCAAATACTTGCATCGTGTTTCCCGATGGCACTGTCCCGAGTGATCAGCACGATGCACTCTCTCGACATCGTATTCTCCTCACATTGCCATAGCCACACCGTAGAGTCATTCGATCCTGCCAGGAGGACGGCTCCCCTGGGATGCCATCGTAGCCACTACGTCTTTCTTGGTTTAGTATTTCACAGGGTTCACGCGAGATACGCACCATCACTTCGTCTGGCCCCTGAAGTTCGGTGAGAAACTCCCAAGTTCTATAGTTTTGCTTCCCGACTCTCCGCCATACTCTGACCTTGCCATCCATCCCCCCTGTCGCGATCATTTCACCGTCCGTGCTGAATGCCGTGTTCGATACGCTATCTGTATGCCCTGTGAGCCTGACGATGACCTCTCCATCGGTAATGTCCCATATGTATCCTAGGTCATCCTCGCCTCCCGATGCGGCGAGGGGCTCTGTAGGATGACACGAGATCGAGAACACAGAGCCTTTGTGCTCAGGAAATTGTTGGAGGGAATTGTTGTGAATCTCTTCGCTGGGTAGGTCGCCTACGTGATCGGCGTCTTCGTCCTCGTCGTCCATAGGCTGATCGGCGTCGTCTTCGATCTCTGCATAGACATCCTCTTCGTCTATGAAGGCCTCCTCAACGTCTTCTGCGGGATTATCTCGTTCTACCTCGTCGGGCACCATTTGGTTGGGCGTCGGTCGTGCTCTGATGATAAATCACGCGGGCTTACTACTTGCTTATGACGCTGACTAAGCGGTCCATTATTCCACGTCACTCGACCACTTCCGAGTCTCAACCTTACCAACATGCGGTTTTCCGCTTCACTGCTCCTCGCCGGCTTCTTGGCGGGTGTGACCGCCTCCAATGTATTGGAGCTCGGACCAAGCAACTTTGATTCTGTGGTTGGAAAGGGAAAACCCGCTCTCGTGGAATTGTAAGTCCACATGCATGTTGAATGACAGTTAGTGACGTTGCTCCAAGTTTCGCGCCGTGGTGGTGAGTTTGAACGTACTCCGTTCGCGAGTTGAGTTTGCCCATTTACCTTCGCGCGACTCGTCAGCGGCCACTGCAAAGTGTGTAATTTCACCCGCTCATGCCCGTCCCAAGGAGTGACGTATTCCTCTCATTTCAGAATCTTGCGCCGACTTACGAACAGCTTGCGGATGCATTCTCGCATGCGACAGACAAAGTTGTGATTGCCAAGGTAGATGCCGACGGTGAGGGTCGACCTCTGGGCCAAAAGTATGGCGTCAGCGGTTATCCCAGTGAGCACTCTTGCCCTGTACACTGCTGAGCCGTTCGCCTCATCGTTTGTCGCAGCCCTCAAATGGTTTGATGCACAAGGGAACGTCGAAGACTACGAGGGTGGGCGCGACCTTGACACACTCGCCTCGTTGTAAGCGGAAAGCATCCTTGGGGACCCGAGACGAACGGTTACTGATCGCTGCATAGCATCTCAACGAAGTCCGGTGTCAAATCCAACATCAAACCGCCACCTCCGCCCGCAACTTTGATATTGGATGCGCATACGTTCGATGACGTCGCATTGGTATGTTGCGTCACCATACTGGACTTGGCTAGTATTCAGAGGTCTTGTCCAGGATGAAACGAAAGATGTCCTCGTTACGTTTACTGCCCCTTGGTGTGGACACTGCAAGAATTTGAAGCCGATCTATGAAGAGGGTAAGCTGACGCTTATCTCACCTGTCTACCTTATCTCAAGAATTCGTAGTTGCCAAGGATTTCGGATCCGAGAGTAACGTCTGTTTTGCGTTGATGCTCCGTGTGGCGTCGTAAGCTGATGTGGTATGCAGTGCATCGTAGCCAACATTGATGCCGACGCTACGTTGAACAAAGAAATCGCTGGTCGCTACGGCGTGGCATCCTACCCTACCATCAAGTTCTTCCCTCGCGGGGGTAAAGAGGTTGAGAGTTACGAAGGCGCGCGCTCTGAGCAGGCGTTTGTCACCTTCCTTAATGAGCGTTGCGGTGCTCACCGAGCTGTTGGCGGTGGTCTTAACGATGAGGCAGGTGGGATCCCTTTCAAATCGTACGACTGCTCAATGTTTGTAGGCCGGGCGTTTGGCGGAGCTCGATGCGGTCGCGCAAAAGTTCATTGCGGCTAGTGGAGATGCTCGCGAGGCGATCTACATAGAAGCGAAGGCGCTTTCGGCGCCTCTCGGTAGCACATCGCACCATTATCTGCGGGTGATGGAGAAAATTATCAACACCAGCGAAGCGTACGTTGAAAAAGAGTCTCAACGGTGGGCGTCTTGTGTATGTGGTTCCGTGCGCATGCTGACGTATCCTCCGTGCCGTTAGGCTCGCATCAATTTTAAGGAAACGCACACTGGCACCCACAAAACTGGACGAAATCAAAATCAAAGCCAACATACTCGATGCCTTCGTTCTTGAGCAGCCGGAGACCGTGGTTGGCCGTGGAACGGATGAATTGTGACGACATCCTGCGTAGATAAAGCCGGCTATGTGTTCAGACCTGAGCAATAAAATTCAACCTGCATGCTGGCAAAATACGGACACGAGGCAAACATTGCACGTACACGACGCAGGCACGCGACAAAGATGGTAGCCGGAACTTGGCCTCATGCCAGGTTATCGATTGCGCCAGGGAATCAAAACGTGCTTGATCCAAGGGGATACCGAATTATTAAAGGGAGGGATGATGCCGGCGGGGTGGTTGACCACATTGACACCAACGTCGAGGACAACACACAGCGGGATAATCTTACCCATCCAGACCGGATCTTGACCCACCCACCTTGCAGGCATGCTCGACTCTGATATCGATGAACCATTTATCCCCTCCCCGCCCTCTGATCTCGTCGGTTCGTCTTCTGACACACAGCAGACAGTCCCGCTCCCTATCAGGGGCAAGTCAAGCATGCTAGACATCCCTCGACCGCTGCGCGCGGTCCGCTATTCAATGCACAAAAAACACTGGGCACAGACATCCAACTGTGCCCGAGGCATCAAAGAACCCCTTCCCTCGTCTCTGCGCCTTCTGACCTGGAACGTCGACTTCGCGTCGAGAGTCCCCAAGCGGCGGCTGTCTGCCGCACTCGAGTACATCCGACAGGATGTGTTCAACTGCAAAACGACGAGCGAACGTCCCGTGCCATGCTGCATCCTGCTGCAGGAGGTGTCCGCCGCGGCGTTCGCGCTCATCCTCGTCAACGAATGGGTGCAGCGGTGTTTTCTCGTCGTGCCCTCGTCGACGGAGAAATGGCCGCACGGTGCGACGTACGGCAACGTGACGCTCGTCTCGCGGACGATACCCGTCTGCGGGGCGTTTACGGTCGACTTTAGCAACTCGGACATGGGGCGGAACGCGCTGTTTGTGGACGTGAAGCTGGCGGTGCCGGCGCCGCGACATGCGCCGCGTCTGTCAGACGGGATCGTGCAGGTGCGGGTTGCCAACACACACTTGGAGTCACTTCCGCGGGGGGCACGGGCACGGCCGGAACAGCTGCGGCTTATCGCCGAGTCGCTGCAAGAGTATGAGTTGCTTGGGGGGCTCGTCGGGGGGGACATGAATGCGATCGGGCCTTCGGACATGAGGATTGCGGAGCAGGTAGGGCTGCTGGATGCGTGGCGGGGATCGGACGAGGACGAGGAGGGGTTCACGTGGGGACATCAGCCGCCGAGCGAGTACCCTGCAGGGAGGCTAGACAAGGTGCTCTGGGTCGCGCGCGGGGGGATGGAGGTGGAGGAGCCCGTGCGGGTGGGTGTCGGCGCCAAGGCGGGGGCGGAGTGGATCAGCGACCACTTTGGCCTCGTCGCCAACGTGCACGTCGTACGCCAGGATTAGCTAATTGACGACTGTGATTATAGCGAGGTCAGCCATCGACGTAATCAAATTTGAGCGGAGACATAAATACGCGACGTTGCCAACCCGCACGTCGTTTTCCCGTCTTCTCTCCTTGTTCCCACTGCCCGCCATGAAGGCCGTTTTCGCTTCCGTCGTGCTCTTCGTCGCCGGTGTCCTCGCCCAGCAGTTCACAATAAACACCCCGTCAGTACCCCCCATTTTTTATTGCATCCCCACGCGTCCTCATCCACCCCGCGACAGTTCCGGCGTTACCGAGTGCGAGCCCACCTTGATTACTTGGTCAGGTGGTCAATGTGAGTAACCTCCTGCACTTGTGCTCCCCGTCGTTGACTCGTCCTACTCAGCGCCCTACTACCTGGTGCGTGTGACTGCCTGATCCGTTTAACGGTTGTACGTCTAAATCTGCAACCGTTCCCATCTATAGACGTATGTTTGTTTTGTGCAATTGCACTGTCACGTGCTCATTCAGTGTCGAACAGCGTTCTGCCTGGCAGCGATCCCACCGGGACTCCCTTGGAGTCTCTGCCTGCCGTCAACACCACCTCGATTTCCTGGGTGTGCAACATTCAATCTAGTGAGCCTTGACCTTAATTTGTTCGCAAATGATGTAATTAACTCTCGCAGACACAAACATTGGATTTACTCTTCGCGACAGCACTGGTGCGATTGCTCAGAGCGCCTCTGTTATCGTTCAGCAGGGAGGTTGGTAGTCTTTCTTGGCCAGGTTCCCTTGGTTGACATGTTTCTAGTGTCGAGTGGCTGCTTAAGCGGATCCGTTAGTACGTAGGAGACGTTGCCTGGTGCCATACAAATGCTAACGTTGTTAACAGGCGTTTCTGAGGTTTCTGGATCGTCGACCGCTGCTTCGGCTACGCCCACATCTGGTTCCTCTACATCTGGTTCCTCTGGGGCCTCTTCTGCGTGAGTTTGTCTCAACGTGACACTGGACTTTATTTGATGATATATCGTCAGCTCTGATACGACGACTAGCGCTCCTTCCTCCTCCACATCCACATCCTCGAGGTCTAGCGGCGCATCTGCCAACATTGCGCAGTTCGGCGTCGCTGGTGTTGTGGGCGCTGCTGTTGTCGCTCTCTTACTTTGATACCACCGTTGGCCAGTTCCCTGAAAATCGCTGATACCGGTTTCTAAACCAGACTCTTGAATTCCGTTTGCTTTCCGCTTCATTCTACTTTACGCAACCCATTGTCATGGAGTTAGTAGGGTGACGTTTTTCGATCCCCTCGCGACATTCCATCAGGTTAGGCAGTATTTAGCGTTTGAACTCTTCTGAACCTTTGGTTCTACGAAGACTCTTGGATCGAAACGATGTTGTCACTATAGCGTGCTACGTACGATTTCTTACGATCCGAGAATTAGCGACTTTGATATGTGCACCAACGTTGGCCGGCATGATGATGCACTTCACGCTTGACGTGTCAGTGTCAACGGATCACTCTTGTCGAAACACTTTGGCGCGGTACGGTTGTGCGTTGATTTCCCTGGCCACCAGATTTAGCCGCTCTCCGTTCATAAGTACGTACGTAGGTCAATGACAAGAAGACGAGAAGCGTTCTTTCACGCGACTGGCGGACCTTCGGACATGCTGCGGCCGGTCTGTGTTTAGCATCACTAGATTGGATATCTTCGACACACGACGGGTTCGCGTGATTGTAGTCGAACGCCCCGAACCGATGGACACAGTACACACGAGGTCGCTCGGTAGTGCTTTGCCGGCGCAATGCGCCCCACTAGCTCGGCACGACAAGTCAGCTGTCGACGGGTCGAAGGAAACTAACGATATCGAAATACGGTATCGTCTCGGCATGTTGGCACCTCATTTACGTAACCCAGCATACCACATGGTACCGCTTGGCGCGACTCCTTCTCTGGTCCATACCTCGATTGTGTTGCGTGAACAATAGAAATCTCCCCACCCGTTTTTGTCCACGGTGATACGTCGCGAGGTGTCGAAGTACCCTCGATAGACAACACCTCTGCCACTCTAGAGTGAACGTGTCAGAGTCTGAATGCGATTGCGAGGATGGGACGGACGGGGCCCACGTTCATTCGGACGACCTGGGAAGTCGGTCTATTCGAGAGCACACACGTAAGCGCCACCCTTGCCCGTGAATACGATCACAACCCACATATGATCCGGCGATTCATTGCTCACGACTACGGCACACCCCGGATATGCATGATCACCCATTCGAACGAAGCCGATGCAGTTTCGGTGCATAAAGTAGTCTCTTGATGGTCCGTGTGCGAACGTTTTCCGGACTGCTAGTAGCTGTGTAATCTTCTCGGAGGTCGCTTCGTCGAAACATTCGTTGTTGGGGTACAGGTCACCATAAAAGACGCAGCTGTGGAGGGGAGGTGATGATACGTCTGACATTGATCAGGGAAGTGCTTACGGAAATCCATCGCAACGTAGCAAGATAAGAGCGTATGCCTGGACTTTGAAGTTTGTGTCCACCTGGCAAAATACCGATCGGGTCACTGAGAGCGCACCAGAATGCTGCCAGACGGACCCAACTCTCCAAGGATTGTCCGATTTGCTGGGACGTGCCGTTAGTACATGCATGCGACGGTACAGACGTGGCACTCACAGTGCTAGTGGTTAGCAGACGTTGGGGCATTCACGAAATTTGGGAGATATCACCACTTACTCGTGATTGTCCACAAACGTAACAGCATCCTTGGGTCGATCCGCGACAAGAGAATTGTCTAGAATTCGTCGGAGGTCATAAGATGAACCTGACTTGCTGGCCTCGTGAAAGTTTTCGTGCAGTGGCACGTCGAAGAATGCCGTCTGTCGTCATGTGTTAGCCTTGCATGCCACGCACACTCCATAGGAGTTATACCTGTCCTTGAAACGCTCGGATGTATGGAAGTATCTTTGACACCCTGCATTTCATCATCGGGAGCTGCGTCACGAACAAAAGTAACCGACACCCACTTGGCGGTCCAACATTCTGACACGACAAATAGCCTCTCCCTGGTCGGACCACTACGGGTTCTTTGAATCTGGGAAAACCCGGGTCGTAAGGTCGTGGATGCACTAGTCGCACGCGACTCTCACAAACTCGAGCAAGAAGCTTCGATCTATGTGCTTGATGGCATCCAACCTAAATCCTCCACCGCCTGTTGCCTAGCGCGCTTTTAGTATGAGCGTTAGAACATAATTACAGCTACGCACATCAAGTATCCACGAACCCCACGCGAACAGATCATCACGTACCGCAGGATGACGATGGTTGATCTGGATGTTATTCGCGGGAACCGCGGTCAGACAGCCACCGACAAGGTCCCTTTCTCGTACTAACATCACTTCCGAGGAGATAGTCATAGTTCCCTAGCTCGGTATCGACCTGCGTCGACCAGCCACTGTGAGGCGTGCCCGAAATGCGATAGATGCCATTGGTCTGAGTCAAGTCGTCCCAGTCAAGTCCTGTGAGGATTGAGGAGCTAAATGCGAGGCTTGCGACGAAACAAACCTGAAAAGTACTCGTGGGTCCACCTCATCTTGCTATACTGCAGCGGAAAAGTTGGTCAATGATTGTTTCTGGTCAATGACACGTTGTCTTCACCTTTCCTCGTCGTCCAGGGAAGTCAAACGCTGTCCACCCCTACCAGAGCTAGAGGCAAATCTTCACAGAAAGGAATGACCACCCACTCTAATTTCACGCTCGCTTTCTATAGCGCAAAGCCGATTCTTGGGATCCACACGCACGGCAGGAAACGTTTCTAGCCTGTCAGCGCCGATTTTATGCTGGTGGGAGAAAAAGTGAAAGGTCTGATCAAGCACGAAATGCCCGGGCGAATCACATTGAGTACTGCGTCTATGATGACACTGATGTCGTGTTGCGGCGCTGCAAAACAAGCTTCGAGGAGTTCCTTGCGCGTGCCCCACCTGGTTGCAACAGCCCCTTTCTGGTCAAACTCTCCAATGTCCCACTGGAAACCCAACAGGTTGAGCGGACGACACAGGACGCGTTCGAGATAAACATACCAGGTCATAGGCATCGTATCCTTGCCCTCGCTGTCGCGTTGTCAGAAACAAGTATGCTAGAGCATAGACATCGTGACCTTGCCGCTCGCTGCCTTGTTTGGCGGAGGTAGCCAGGCCTGCGTGAACCCAAGCTCCGCCAGACGAGGGAGCTCGCGCTCGAAATGCTTCCACCAACTCATGTCGGGATGCCTGGCGTCCCACGTGAAAAACTGGATCTGGACTTCTGTTACACGGTGAAGCGCATGGCCCTCCGAGTGCTGCACTGACCATAACTGGGTTGCGCGCATTGTCTGGGCCTAGCCGCATCCGAGGCAGCGCAGGGGCGACGAAGCCAAGCAGCAGACGGTCAATCCACGACGTGCTCATCATGGCTCGCGTCCAGATCGTCACAGTCCCAAGTAGGGAATATCTCTTCGGACTCCGCTCGGTATAAATGAAGTTGTGAGGGCTGGTTTTTCCTCTTAACCGTTTACCTGGCCGCTCTGCACGCCTTTGTTGCTGGGTATGCGCTCCGCATATCGATAGCACACGGGAACCGTGACAACAGCTAGTCGGCCTATAGCCAAAGGCCACCGTAATCGCTCTGATCACGAAGGTCTACGTCGAGAAGAGTTTCATGACTTGGCAACATGTCCACACCCGTGGCGTATATCATACCGTGGTGAGTATGTAGGGGGTCATACACTTTCGAATCATTTGATTATCGGATATATGCTACTATTTCCCCAACTTGGCATGTACATTCACCCCTTACTCATTCTTCCTAACCGCCTAGGGATAACATCTGTCTCCTTCATGGGTGAAAGTCGTGTCGGTATACCTAATCCCTCTCCAGTCTAGTAGAACGTGTTGATGTCAGCAATCACTTCATGCCAGGCACGAACGTTGAACAAGGAGCACCTGTGCTAGTGAATTCCAGTCGAAAGTTGAGGGCTGAGAGCCACCAAATAGATTTATCTTCCGTTTCTTCTTCTTTGGTATTGCGTCCGTCTCCACAGCCGCTGCGTCTTCAGAGTCTTCTCTCGTTCGCCCGGCTTTGGTCTTGGATTTCTTTGGGGGTTCTGGCGAGAGACGCTTCCTGGAGACCACCTCCTTGGTCTTCGGATGTGTCTCAGCCGCGTCGTCGTCTGGAGAAGCTTTCTTCTTCTTGGCTGCTTTGGCTTTTGTCAGTTCCCTTGCGTCCGTTCCCTTTTCGGCTTCCTTCGCTTTCCCCTTTTTCTTCTTCTGCGTTTCCCCTGTTTCAATGTCACTCCCATGGGCATCGTCATGTACTGCCCTTTGTTTGCCTTTCGCCTTTGTACTTCGTTCAGGAGCAACGAACGTAGCGGGCGGAGATGGGAGAATTTCGACATCGCTATCCTCAGGCTCAGGAATAGGGTTTGATTGCTTCACAGGGTGCGAATTTGGTCGCGGTTTAGCGGGGGCATCAGTAGGCCGGTTGGAAGGGGGCCTGGCCGTAGATGCAGGTTTGCTGGACTTGCCCTTGGCTTCGAGCGGTAGAGCAGATGTGGAGGACGACGACGGTGCTGCCCCCAGCTCCTCGTCTGACTGCCTCGGGTCTACTGGAGGGCGCGCCTTCTTACCCGATGACTAGTGGTTTGCAGGGTGTGTGACAGTGAAGTAACGGCGAAATACGTGGACACGGGAGCCTACCTTGGGCTTGGGGGCAGCAGACAACTGCGCTTGAAGCTCGGTGATCTTTTGCTGCAAGGTAGTGATTCGTGCCTGTGCATCAGCCAACCGAGCTTCTGCCGTCTCTCGCTCCGTCGTTTGCTCCTGCGCTGCCATCTGTGGGATGAACAATGTAATAGGTCCTGTGAGCCTCGATCACAGTGCTCTACCTTCCACTCCTCAAGAACTTCCTTGAGCTTCTCGATTCGATCGTTCCGCTTCTGAAGTTTTGTTTCGAGTGCCTCGGTTTCCCCGGCACGCGATTCGAGCTCGTTGATACGTGTCCTTGCGTCCCCGAGTTCCTGCTCAAGCTCACGCTTCTTTTTCCTCACTTCATCTGCATCAGCATCCTCTCCCTTCTTTAAATTTTGCCAGTTAACCAGCTGCGTGCGGAGCTGGGTGGTTTCGCCTTGGGCCAGCTCGAGAGAGCGCTTCAGGGAGGTAACTTGTGCTTCCAGAGCGTCCCGCTCTGTAGTGAGA
>JBBPKP010000095.1:0-19634 GCA_038089335.1 Boletellus aff. obscurococcineus | reverse complement strand
ATCATCAGCTCTGGTTAAGCCTAGAGAGGGGACTTCTTGGGTTTACTACACTCCCTGGCCTACAACTGGTAGAGCCTTGTACCCATAGAGGCTGGTGCACTTAGCTGGGCTACTAGTCCTCATTAGCATCACCCTCATAGGGTTGACTTTGGGGTTGTTTCATGGGTTTCCAATAATCAAACAAAACTTAGGGCTAATCTCTATTAAGAACTGCAAGACCATTTGGCTCATGTTGATGGGTTTCAAGATATGGCTCAGATTGGACATGTTATTCTCCCTTCTACTTATAAGGGTGGACCTTACTATATGCAACAGCTTCTTCAGAATTCTTTGGCTATCTGCCATATACAAAGGGATAGTCTAAAGTACCATAAAATGTAGGTATGAGTGATGTCAGTGATATCTTTGCAGTCTTAACCCCTCATTGCTAAGTTATATCATGGGCATCCATGCTGCTGTGGTGGTTACAGAGGTGATACCCACTGCTGCCCTTGTTGTCACTGCTACAAGCATATTATGGCAGTGCTATCACACTTGCTGGTTGTGCCCCTGTAAAACATGTTTATTATGTGAAACAACCTAAAGTCAACCACTAGGGTGACACTAATAGATACTAGCCTAATCCAGAGTGAGCCAGATCAATAGGGTACAAGGCCTAATTCAATAGGCCAGGGAGTGTAGTAATACATACAGATTCCTCCAGTGTTTAACTAGAGATGTATGGGTGAGAACACCAAGAGAACTCAACTCAGGGCTCTTGGGGCTGGTATTGCCATCCTTATATACCTTTTATATGTTTGTCCATATTTGTACACTACTATATCAAGTGTGGGACTTATAGTCCATATAAAGGAGTAGGCTATGTAATAAATCAAATAAGAAGTTAATAGAATATCATAGAAGGTACAGCCTGGCATAGCCATGCACTGCCCTGCATTGCATGCACAGCCCTCCATACCCATAAATGGATAAACTGTGCCTATATATAGATAAATAAGAAATGAAAGCATCACCTTGTGTGATGCACATATAGTATAGGTATGCACAGCATAGGTATAGGGTGCAACATCATAGTGATGTCATAGATAAGGGTCTAAACAATGATGTCAGTGGTCTAGCCCAGTGATATTATAGATAAGAAATGTTCTAGAATATAAATATGAAGGAATGATGTTATAGGGGTCATTTATGGGAAAGTGTCTAATATCACATGACTATGGGAATATTACATAATGCAGTCACATGGTCCAGTCATGTAACCTTATAGATTGGTAAAAATGGAAAGAAGTATAAAATGTGAAAAATTAAGTATTAGTATAGGGCAATGTTGCCATATGCAACATCATGTATATAATCCTTAGATCTATATGTCTGAAGAATAGCTACTTTTCACCCCATACACTGGGCAACAACTGTTATGCTACATGTAAAGTCCAACTGTTGAGCACTTCCTCAAGAGCGAAGTGAGGTTTTGTAGAAATCCTGGTCTTACTGGTTGTCTCTCAGCGGTGAGTCAAACTCTAGGCATGTTAAGCGTAGATCTAACTAGGGAACAAGTACATGACTCAAAGGTATTTATGGGTCTGGGGAAAACAAGTTAACTATAAGGAGAAGTTAACAAGGAGGGAAGGTGAGTCCGTTAGGAAGGCGAGGGCATAGGGTAAAACTACAGGAGGAAGGTGACTGAGTAAGACAGGGCGAAGGGTAAAGGGTATCGGGAAGGTGAATGAGTAAGACACGTGGACTTTAAGGGGGAGGTGGTGGCCTCGAGGAGGTCACATTGTCGAAGGGTCATCTTGCAGGGTATATGTTGTCAAAGTCGAGCATGTTGTGCCATGTGGCATCCTCTGGGTTGTCAACGAGCTCTCGAAGATGGGAAGGGAGGTGGTAGGTGGAAAGGGAGAAATCGGGTGGTGCAGCTGCAGGCTGAGGGGACCACCAGAACTGAAAGTAAGTTTCTAAGAAGAAAGCACGCTACTCCTCCCGTCTTCTATCCCTGGCTTCTAGAAGGGTGGTGCTGTGCCATATAGGAGACCAGTGGGAATTTGTATCATTACCCTCTTGGCAAAGCTGATTCTCTGAATTAGCAATCAGAATCAGTGTCTCCATCTCCATCGGCGCTGGAGGAGGAGTCCAAGACAATGGGGTTGGCCATCAAGCTGTGATTTCCCAATTCATCTTCATGAGGGCTTTGACTGCCTCTCATGTGGCCCCTGGTGGTGGGGATGGTCCCATGAACATGACCAAGTAGAGATGGTGTGGGGTGGGATGTCACAGGGAGGGGCTCAGTGCGGGTGGAGAAGAGTGGGTAACCAAGGCAACACTGTTCAGAATGTCCATAGTATCTGCAGTTAGAGCATTGTCGGTTGGGGCAGGCGTGAGTGGGGTGTCCAGGAGTGACACAGCGACAGTGGGGACAACGGTATTGGCAACAGAAGAGTCTAGAGTGACCCTTGATTCCACATTGAACATAATATGACCTTGCCATGCCACTTGGGCAGGAGTGGCCTCTGCTCCAGTCACAGTCCTGAAGGCAGTGAGGGCAAACCAATCAATAATAAGGTCTGGGTGCCATGTTCTCAGGGCTTGGAGCAGATGCTCAGTTGCTACTGGGTCCAGAGAGAAAAGTGTTCCATCTGATTGGGCGAGGTCTATGAGGGGTGGGAGGGGGGATGGGCAGTGGTCTGGTCATAGACGGGGGGGTGGTGAGCCTGTCCGAAAGAGGAACTCATTGGGTCGGCGAGGGACTACTGTCAGGGGAGGAGACAAGTGCAGGGATGGAGTCCTGAGAAGGGGTGAATGGGGTGAAGAAGTCATAGTTTTCTAATGTGGGGTTGTTTGCGTCCAGGTCCGTTTCTGAAGGGAAGTTCAAATATAAGGCTCTTTCAGTAGGTGAGAAAAGTTGAAGGCGGTGCCTCAGAGTGGGGAACACGAGGGCATAGGGGACCTCATCGATTGCAGCCTCAATGTCAGTGGCAATCAGATAATCAAACACCATGAGGCAGTGGCGGTGAATGGTGGAGAGGAGAAGGTCCATGTCTGGGTCATTTAAGGTTTGATGGATGTCGGCCACTGACAGGCTGCAGATTATCCCCAGGCTATGTTGCCTCATTTTGTGATGTGTGATGAAGAAAGCTAGCACCTGTTGGAGTGGGGCATTATGGAAGTACTGCCAGGTTTCCTCCACTGCTCATTGTATTACAGGATTATGAATAAGTCTGAGGATGAACTCTCATCGGTGAGCAGGAGGGAAGTTCACCATATGAAGAGGGACTTGGTTGGCCATAGTTGTCGGTAAGAAGAGACCAGGAGTATCATGAAGGATATGGTTCGCATGAGGTAAGAGATGCGCATTCAACAATTTATTCAAAAAGTAGATCCCCACTCCTGCTCTATTTGTCTGTGGGCAATAGAGAATGGAGACTTGTCAGAAAAGGATACTTCCCAGTACCATAGCCGAGTACGGCCTGCCCAGGAACTCTCTGTCTTAATCTTTTCTTCACCCAGCTGGGTGATGTTTACTACCTTTGGGAGAATGGTGATCTCCCCGACAGCAACTCTGAAGGTGCCTCAGTTAAGGGCAAAGTGGTGGCAAAAGGAAAGAAAAAAGATGAGGGCAGCAAGGATGGCAAGGGCGACTAAATAGCAGAGGAGAGTGTTGAAGGAAATGGTAGTGGTGATGGAAGACATTTCTACTCCTAGGCTATTATAAAGGGGTGATGGAGTCACAGGTGATGTGTTAACCGGGTTTCGTTTTCCCTAGGGAGAAGGCAGATGGCCTTGTTTTCTTATATGTGGAAAGCAGGTGCTTGGCATTTCCCAAGTTCTGTTCCAGTTCCCAGGTGTTCTTGGCAGATGAGTAACCCTTCCACTTGATAAGGAATTCCTGTTGAGTGGCATTCCCACAATGACTAAGGATGGCTTCGACTTCATAATGCTCTTCATCATTTATAAGGTCTGGTGGTGGATTTGTAAAGTTAGGGCCATGTTCCGCAGTCGTTACGTAGGGTGATAGGAAGGTGGCATGGAAGTTCGGGTGTATTTTCCAGGTTGGGGGAAGTTTGAGCCGATAGATGAGGGGGGATATTACATGTTTGATTTCGAAGGGGCCCTCCATTCTGGGAGTGAGTTTCCTAAAGGGGTAGTGGAGATGAAGGTTTTTGTTGTCTAACTATACCCGGTCTCCTACTTTCCACGGTTTGAACATGGGAGTCCAGTTATTGATCATCGCCTTCTGCACAAGCTGATGGGCGTGTAAAGCTTCTGTGCAGGCTTCCTCCAGCATTTCCGCCCACTTCTCAACTGTGGGCACGAATGACTTTCCAAGTTAGGGATAGGTGTGGGGTTCATAGCCCATTATGAGAGAGAATGGAGTTTTCTTGGTTATGGAATGGATGGAGGAATTATGCATGAATTCTGCCATAGGTAAGAGTGTGGGCCAGTTTGTCAGGTTACCTTGGGCGAAGATTCACAGATACATTCCAAGTTCCTGATTTACTTGTTTGGTTTCACCATTGGTCTGGGGGTGATAGGCAGTGGAGAGGGTGATGTTGTAGTGGAGGAGGCGGGCAAGTTCATAGGCAAAGGCGGAGTTAAACTGGGGTCCATGATCAGAGATGACTTTGTCGTGAAGTCCAAATCTAGGGAATACTTTCTCAAAGAAGAGTTTGGCGACGGTTTCTGCATTGGCAGAGGTGGCTGTTGGGATAAAAATAGCCCCCTTTGTGAGGCCATGGTCCACCACGACCAAAACAGCATCGTTGCCATTCACAGGGGGAAGCGAAGTAATGAAGTCCATGGAGATTTGCTGGAAGGGGCAGGTCGTGGTGGTGGTGATGGGGGAAAGCGGGGGGCGTGTCAGATGGGTGTTTACTTTGTTTTGTTGGCAAATAGCACATCCCTGGACAACCTGACGGACCAGGGCAGCCATCCCCAGCCACCAGTAGTCTTGTTGAAGGAGGTGGAGGAGGTGGAATTGACCAGGGTGACCATGGGCAGGGTGCTCATGGGTCTCTTATACTAACTTTATGTGAGTGGGTTCCAGGATGTATAGCTTTTGGCAGAAGTATAGGAGATTATCCTTCCAGGTCCAATCCCCCGGGGTGGTGCGATTGATGGGGTACATCGAGGTGATTTCTCACAATTGTCATTCAACAAAGGGATCATTTGGGGTGGTGAGTGCGACAAGGTTCTTCAGGCCCATGTTGATTGCCCACACCATAGTGACTGGTGTGAATAGAGTGACCTGATCATTGTCGGCAGACGTGTCTGGGTTGGTCAAACAAGATAAGATGTCAGTGGGGCCCATTTGCAATCCAGGTAGGTGGTGGAACTCTAAATCAAAATCCATCAAGTATAGCATCCAGCGTGCTTGTCTCTGGGAGAGGTTCTGTGGTTTCTTAAAGTATGCCAGGTTCTTGTGATCGGTTAACACAGTTACTGAATGGACTGTGCCCGATAAATGGTGTCTCCACTCTTTGAAGGCACGGATGATGCCTAACAGCTCCTGGTCATAAATGTCATAGTTCCATTCCTTGGGGGAGAAAGTTCATGAAAAGTAGGCACAGGGGTGAAGGTCACCATTCCCATCTTTTTGCATTAGTACAGCCCCACATGCCATAAGTGAGGCATTGGTCATTACCCAAAATGATTTCGATGAGTCTGGTAAACGGAGGACAGGGGATGAGAGGAATTGTTTCTGGAGGGTTCTGAATGCCGTCTTGTGGATGGGGAGCCAGTTCCATTTCGATGTTTTCTTTGTCAGGTCAGTGAGCAGTTTAGCAAGGTCGGAGAAACCAGCAATGAATTTTCGGTAGAAATTGCAAAACCCAAGGAACGACCTGACTGCTTTAACCGTGGTCAGAGGTTGCCAGTCTTTGATGGCATCAAGCTTGGTAGGGTCAAGGGTGATGGCTCCAGGTTTCACTACCAGTCCTGTTACCGTTTTCCTGTTGATGCCGGTGCTTCACAGCAGTGCCCTCCTCGAAGCTGGAGATAGATGATGGGAAGAACAACAGGTGTCATTCCTAGAAACATACTTCTAGTATTGATGGTCTCCTCAGCCTATGGATACGCCCCCCAACTCATCCTCCTCGTCCACCTACCATCTTCCTTCCCACCTCCACGACCTTGTCAATGACCCTGCCCATGCCATGTGGCAAGACATTCTCGACTTCGACAACAAGTACCCCATGAGGTGTCTGCCTACCTCTAACAGAGATCCCTCCATTACTCACCTGCCTTCCGAATAGTCCTTCCCCTTTGCCCTCACCTTCCTCGTTCGATCTACCCTTCACCCAGTCTTACTCATTCGCCTTCTCTTTGTAGTATTGCCCTATGCCCCCGCCTTCCTCCATGGACTTGCCTACCCTCCTTGTTAACTTCTCCTTATAGTTAACTTGTTTTCCCCAGACACATAAATACCTTTGAGCTCTGTACATGTTCCCTAGTTAGATCTACGCTTAACATGCCTAGAGTTTAACTCATTGCTGCTGCAGTTGTCCTACTCAGCGAGACCCAGATTTCTACAAGACATCACTTCGCTCTTGAGGAAGTGCTCAACAGTTGGACTTTATGCATAGTGTAACAAAAGATCTAACTTGTCCCCGCCACCCCTGCCTTCATTGCAGAAGGGCAAGACTATTTCAAGACATCCAGAAGAGATGAATACCAAAGCTATCAACCTCCTGAGTCTTCTGAGGAAGAAGGAGAGACCGTCGAGGAAGTATCTGCCCTTGAGCCCAAATACATCGAACCACCCCTACCGCGGAGAGTGTCTGGAAGACCACCGCCACCAAACCCGCTCCTTCAACAGAGAAGATGAAGAGCGCTGACTACTACTTTGCCTGCTGCCCCTGTGCTGTCCCTTGAACTGCCACCTATCTCCACCCCCCAGATTCAACCACAGAGAAATCCCTTATCTGCCCAGACCTCCACCACCGCCACCCCCCAAACCATCACCAGAGCACCCACTCCTCCCCCTCTTCACTACATCACCACCCAATCCGCTCTCCAGGCAGCCCTCGCCAGCCTTGATGAAGTTAACCAGGCAGTACAACAAGCCTTTACCCCTGCTTCCCCAAGATCCATGAACCAACCAGGACAAGCACAGCCTGCGCAACAGGCCCAAGCACCCCAGCAGTAGTTGCAAGCGGTCCCTGTGGCGCCCACTTTGCCAAGAACTAGCGAACTAAAGGCTGGCTTACCTGTCGACTTTAATGGAAAGCCAGAAAATGCTCAGAGATGGCTGCTCACCATGAAAGCCTACTTCTATATGAACCCCGGAGTCTATAACAATGATGAGATTATGATCCTGACCTGCCTAAACAAGATGGCAGAAGAACAACCTGCTTCCTTTGCCAAGACCTGGTACCCCAAGGTGCAAGGAGCAACATGGGCTGCATTTGAGGCGGCCTTCACCAATTCTTTTATCCCTGCCAGACTGCAGGAGAAGGTGAGAAACCAGCTATATCTGATAAAACAGATTGACTACCCAGACACAACCAAACGAAACTTGCCCCCTTATCAGAAACAGGGAAGTTTCAACAACTTCATTGCCGCTTTTGAGATCATGGTAGGGTGCAGCAAACTCGACGTCAGACACAACGATATCTGTTATGCTATGCATAAAGTCCAACTGTCAAGCACTTCCTCAAGAGCAAAGTGAAGTCTCGTAGAGATCCGGTCTCGCTGAGTAGAATGACTGCAGTGGTGAGTGAGTCAAACTCTAGGCATGTTAAGCATAGATCTAACTAGGGGACAAGTACGCAACTCACAGGTATTTATGTGTCTGGGGAAAACAAGCTAGCTATAAGGAGAAGCTAACGAGGAGGGAAGGCAAGTCCATTAGGAAGGCAAGGGCATAGGGCAATACTATGGGAGGAAGGTGACTGAGTAAGACAGGGCAGAGGGGAAATAAAAGGAGGAAGGCAAGGGCAAAGGGGTATTGCTTATCTGGCAGGTGGGTCGATGACGTTGGCGTAGGTGGAAGAGGAAGGCAGATGCCTCATGGGATACTTGTGGTCGAAGTCTAGAACATCTTGCCACGTAGCATGCAAGGGGTCGTTGACAAGGTCACAAAGGTGGGCAGGAAGATGATAGGTGGACGTGGAGATGTCTGCCAGTCCAGCCATGGGTTGAGGGGACCACCATACTCAAAAGTACATTTCTAAGAATGATGCATACTGCTCCTCCTGTCCAGAGTCTGTGGAAATTGTAACATTACCCTCCTGATAAGGCTGGTTCTCTGAATCAGCATTCAGGGTCGGTCTCTCTGCTGGTGTCGTTGTTGGGGGAGTTCATGACAATGGGGTTGGCCATCAAGCCTCAACCCCCCAATTCATGCGTGCGAGGGCTCTGGTCACCTCACAAGTGGCTCCAGGTGGTGGTGGAGGGCTGAGGAATGTGACTGAGTATGGGCAAAGGGGAGTCGGGTGGCAAAGGGACAGATTCTGTGTGGGTAGGGGAGGGGGGATATCCAGGGCAGTGTCGTTCTGAGTGCCCATACCCTCCACAGTTGAAGCAGCGGCAGTTGGGGCAGGTGTAGGCACCATGTCCAGGAGCGTTATGGCCATAGTAGGGGCAGTGGTAGTGGGTGCAGGAGAGGCAGGAATGATTGTGTCCTCCACACTGAATGCAATACAGCCTTGCCATGGCTCTTGGGCAGGAGTGGCCAAGGTTCCAGTCGCAGTGCCAAAGGGAGTGAGGGCAAACTGATCTATGCAAAGATTGGGATACCATAGCCTCAGGGCTTGGAGCAGATTCTCAGTTGCTTCCCAATGGGATGAGAAAAGTGTTCCGTCGGAGTGGGCAAGGTCTATGAGGGGTGGGAGGGGGGATGGGCAGTGGTCTGGGCAGAGGCGGCAGGGTGGTGAGGTGGTCCAAAAGAGGAAGGCGTTCAACGCCGGATTCAGGGGACCCAGAAGGGGAGTCGGGCAGGGTGCGGGTGGAGGAGAAGGGGAAGTTATAATTTTCAAAGGCAGGGTCGTTTGCGTCAAGGTCGACCTTGGTGGGGAAGTTCGAATATAAGGCCCTTTTGGAGGGTGAGAACAACTGAAGGTGATGTTGAAGTGCCAGAAACACTAGGGCATAGGGGATCTTGTCAATTGCGGCCTCAATGTCGGTAGCAATTAAATAGTTGAAAACGATTAGGCAGTGGCGGTGTGTGGTGGAAAGAAGGTGGTCCACATCAGGGTCGTTAATGGTCCGATGGATATTGGCAGTGGTTAGGCTGTGAATGACTCCTAAACTATGCCACCGCATCTCGTGGTGGGTCTGGAAAAACACCATTGCTTGTTGTAGCAGTGCATTGTGGAAGAACTGTCGAGTCTCCCTGATGGCATTGTTGATTATAGGATCATGAATGAGTCCAAGGATGAATTCTTGTCAGTGAGTGGGTGGGAAGTTTGCCACACGAAGAGGGATTTGGTCGGCCATAGTTGTCAGTAGGATGAGGTCAAGAGGACTGTGAAGGAGACAATTTGTATGAGAAAAGGAAAGTGCATGCACAAGTGAATTCTATTAGGTCCCCCAGCCGTTGTCTGACTGGGTGGTGTTTGTCTGAGAGGAAAGAGATCTGTCTGTGACCAATACTTCCCAGTACCACAGCCTGTGGGTGCTTGTCTGGGATCTCTCAGTCTGGAACTGTTGATCCCCATTGTGCTGGGTAATGGAAGAGGCAGGGGTGATGGTGGTCTCGCCAAAGGCGAAGCAGATGGTTCTGCGGGTATCTATGAAGCAGAGGAGGGCAAGGAGGGAGAGGGTGGCGGTGGCTAAGTAGATGATGTGGGAGAGGGCAGAGAGAGTAGAGTCTACGGAGATGGTGATAGACATAGTCCTGACTTTTAACTATGAGTGAAGTTGCAGGTGGTGCGTCGACCGGGTTTCAATTTCCCTAAGGAGAAGGCGGACTGCCTGGCCTTTTTATAAGTGGAAAGCAGTTGTTTGGCATTTCCCAAGTTCCGTTCTGGTTCCCAGGTATTTTTGGCAGAGGAGTAACCTTTCCACTTGATAAGGAATTCCCGGCGAGTGGCATTCCCATGATGACTAAGGATGGCTTCAACTTTGTAATGTTCTTCGTTATTTACAAGATCCAGTGGCAGATTGGTAAAATTAGGGCCGTGCTCTGCAGTTGTGACATATGGTGACAGGAAGGTGGTGTGGAAATTCGGATGAATCTTCCAGGTCAGAGGTAGTTTGAGCCAATAGACAAGGGGAGAGATGACATGTTTGATCTCAAAGGGACCCTCTCTTCTGGGTGCGAGTTTCCTAAAGGGGTAGTGGAGATGAAGGTTTTTGTTGTCTAACCATACTCGGTCTCCAACTTTCCATGGTTTGAATGCAGGAGAACGATTGCTGACCATGGCCTTCTGTGCAATCTGATGGGCATGTAGGGCTTCTGTGTGAGCTTCTTCCAGTAATTCTGCTCACTTCTTGACTGCAGGCATGAACAACTTTCTGAGTTAGGGGTAGGCATGGGGTTCATAGCCCATCATGAGAGAGAACAGCGATTTCTTGGTTACTGAGTGTATTGAGGAGTTGTGCATGAATTCCGCCATAGGTAGGAGCATGGGCCAATTATTCAAGTTGCTCTGAGCAAAGATCCGAAGGTACATTCCTAGTTTCTGATTCACCTGTTCGGTCTCTCCATTTGTCTGTGGGTGGTATGCAGTGGAGAGGGCAATGTTGTAGTGGAGGAGGTGAGTGAGTTCGTATGCGAAGGCAGAATTGAACTGAGGACTGCAGTCCAAGATTACTTTGTCATGGAGTCCAAATCTAGGGAAAACTTTCTCAAAGAAGAGTTTGGCAATAGTTTCCACATCAGCAGTGCTGAAGGTCAGGATGAAAATAGCCCCCTTTGTAAGGCCGTGGTCCACCACAACCAAAATAGCATTGAGCCTGTCCACGGGTGGCAGTGACATAATAAAGTCCATGGAGATTTGTTGAAAGGGGCGAGTGGCGGTGGTTGGGATAGGGGAGAGCAGGGGGCAGGTCAGGTGGGTGTTTACTTTGTTCTGTTGGCAGGTGGCGCATCCTTGTGTAACACGATAGACAAGCATGGCCATCCCAGGCCACCAATAGTCCTGCTGCAGCAGATGAAGTAGGCAGAATTGGCCAGGATGGCCATGAGTGGGGTGTTTGTGGGTTTCGTGCACCAGCTTGGCATGAGCAGATTTGGGGATATAGAGCTTCCCTCGGAAGTATAGCAGGTTGTCCCTCCAGGACCAGTCAGAGGGGGTGGTGCAGTTGATTGGGTAGGCCTCCGTGATCTCCTTTAGTTGCTGTACAATGAAGGGGTCGGTCAGGGTGGTCAATGCAACCAAATTTTTTAGTCCCAAGTCAATGGCGCGAACCATGGTGACTGGCGTGAATAAGGCAACTTGGTCATTATCGGAAGAGGTGTTGGGGTTAGTTAATTGGGAGAGGGCATTGGCGGGCCCCATTTGTGACCCAGGGAGGTGGTGAAACTCCAGATTAAAATCCATCAAGTACAACATCCAACATGCTTGGTGACGGGAAAGATTCTGCGGTTTTTTGAAGCAGGCAAGGTTCTTGTGGTCAGTTAGAACTGTGATGACATGAG
This sequence comes from Boletellus aff. obscurococcineus, assembly GCA_038089335.1. NCBI lineage: Eukaryota > Fungi > Basidiomycota > Agaricomycetes > Boletales > Boletaceae > Boletellus > Boletellus aff. obscurococcineus. Next base: position 8,053 of record JBBPKP010000095.1, on the reverse strand, counting down.
GGGTTCCTGATAGGTGGTGGCACCATTCTTCCAAAGCGCGAATGACGGTGAGGAGTTCCTGATCATAGATGTCATAGTTGTGCTCTTCTGGGGAGAACGTTTGAGAAAAGTAAGCGCACGGATGGAGATCTCCATTTCCGTCTTTTTGCATCAGTACGGCCCTGCAGGCTACTAGTGATGCATCGGTCATTACCCAAAATGGCTTGGATGAGTCTGGGAGATGAAGGTCGGAGAAGGAGAGGAATTGTTTCTGTAAGGTTTTGAACACAGTCTGGTGGATGGGGAGCCATTCCCACTTGGACTTCTTTTTCATTAGGTTGGTGAGGGGTTTAGCAAGGTTGGAGAAGCCGGCAATGAACTTCCTGTAGAAGTTGCAGAATCCCAGGAAGGATCTGACTGCTTTGACAGTGGTGGGCAGTTCCCAACCTTTGATGGCATCCAGCTTGGCAGGGTCCAGGGTGACCGCTTGCAGTTTTACTACCAGGCCAAGGTATTCTACCTCTTTGGCGTCAAAAGTGGATTTGGACAACTTGAGAAACAGGGCGTGTTCCTGGAGGCGTTGGAGGACTTTCTTGGTCCGTTCCTGATGGGTAACAAAGTCAGCAGAGTGGATCAGGATGTTGTCCATGTAGATGATTAGCCATCCTTCTGCGATGTAATTGTGAAAAATGTCATTCATGAGCTGTTGGAAGGTTGGTGGGGAGTTACACATCCTGAAGAACATAACGGTGGGTTCGAATAGGCCAAATGGGGTGATGAAGGCTGCCTTCCAGCGATCCTCCTGCTTGATGCAGACATTGTTATACCCCCATCATACATCGAACTTAGTGAAGATCAACGAGTCTTTCAGCTTGTCGATGAGTTCAGAGATAAGGGGTAATGGGTAGGTGTTCTTGACCGTGTGCTCGTTAAGGTAGCAGTAGTCTTGGCATGGATGAAGAGTGCTGTCTTTCTTTCCTATAAAGAAAAAGGGGGAGGCCTGGGGTGACTTGGAAGGGACAATCCATCCTGCAGCTAGGTGTTCGTCTACAAATGCTTTGCAGGCCTCAAGTTCTTTCGGGTTCAGCTGGTATGCTTTGGCTACACGTGGCTTAAAGGTGTCAGCGGTGAGAATTTCATGGTCATAAGGGCATTCAGGGGGAAGTTGTCCGATGGGTGGTTCGCTGAACACATCTTTGAATTCGGTGTAGTCAGTGGGGAGCATCACCTCTTTAGCTCCAGCCTCCTGGGTGATCTGTGTTACGACTACGGAAGGATCCCCCGTCGAACGGCACACTTCATTCCTAGAGGAATACTTCGGCATTGTCTGGACTCCGTCCCCCATGTCCTCCCCTCCTAACGAGTCATCCGTTTACCATCTTCCTGCACACCTTCGAGAGCTCGTCGACGATCCCGAACGAGCAACGTGGCAAGAGGTTCTCGACTTCGACCACGTATACCCTGTGAGGAGACCGCCTTCCGTTTGAGCCCTTGCCCTTTGCCCCGTCTTACTCATTCCCTTTCCATGTTTCTCTTACCCTTTGCCCCGTCTTACACATCAGCCTTCCGTCTTTGGTTATGCCCTATTCCCCCGCCTGCCCAATGGACTCGCCTTCCTCTCCTCGTTAGCTTCTCCTTATAGCTAACTCGTTTTCCCCAAACACATAAATACCGTCGAGCCATGTACTTGTTCCCTAGTTAGATCTACGCTGAACACGCCTAGAGTTTAACTCCTTGCCGCTGCAGTCGTCCCACTCAGCGAGACCGAATTTCTACGAGACGTCACTACGCTCTTGAGGTAGTGCTCGACAGTTGGATTCTACGCGTAGCGTAACAATCTGGGTTGAGATGGTAGTCTTTTGGAGGGCTTTGGTGATATACCCGTCTGGGTTCTTCCCTAAATAGTGGGCAATATAAGATTGACTTCCTCAAAGCCTAGTGGGGTCAATGGGCAGCTTGAGTTTCTGGGTGGTCCAATCGATGGAGGGGTTTCTCTTTCTAAGCCAATCCATTCCTAGAATGAAGGGGTCCTTTCCGCATGCGATGATGTAGCAGGTCATGGTTTTCTCATAGTCATCGATTATCAGTCGTACATTGACCATCTCTCTGACCATTCCGGCCCAGTTGAGAGTTCCATCTATGTTTCATGCTAGTAAGGGGGAGGGGAGTCACTTGGTTTTCCATTTTGTCTTTCAGACCAAGTCTTTATTGACGAAGGAAGAGGTTGCGCTGCTGTTGACCAGGGCTAAGGTTTCTACGATTTTGCCATCTTGTTCCAGAGTAACGGGGACTTTGATTGCTTTAGTAGTACAACTGGATACAAGTACAGGGGAAGGAGAGCTTGACGTAGCTAAAGCCCTCCCCAGCCAAAACCCTTGTGGTCGGTGGTTGTCTCAGCGCGGTTGACCGATTCTTCCTCGGTATTTCCTTCAAATGTCATCTTCATCATTTGAAGGATTTCGTCCTGCATGAAGGGGAGAGTTCCAAGGTAATCTTCTACCGGGGAGGTCTCCGTCTTCCTTATCTTCTATGGATGTTTGCTCAAGGTTCCCAGCCTCTGCCCTCCTTTGTGGTTCGTTGACCGACATCCTACTTGGTGGCAGACAAAGCATTTGTTGCTCTTCATGTGCTCTGATCGCTGCATGGGAGAGAGCCAGGTAACGTCAATGTCCATGGCATTCGGATCTGTGGATCATCCATTTCTAGCGTTATTCCAGCCGGTCAGGATATATTGGGAGCAGGCGCAAAGCTGTCTGACTCGGATGAAGTTCTGCTCAAAGATCCAAGCTTTGGCAATCCAGTCCTGCCAGGTCGTCGGTTGGGGGTTAATGGTTGCCATCATGTTGGTGAGAGAGGTAGAGACTCTGCAATTCAGGACGTCAATGAGGATATCGTTGTGTCTGGTGTCTAGTTTGCTTCTTCCAATGGCAATCTCAAATGCAGCGATGAAGTCGTCAAAGCTGCCTCATTTCTGGTAAGGGGGTAGTGTGCGCTCAGCGGCATCGGGGTAGTCAATCTGCTCGATCAGATATAGTTGGTTTCTTGCCTTCTCTTGTAGTCCGGCAGGGATAAATGAATTGGTAAATGCTGTTTCAAATGCAGCCCATGTTGCTCCTTGCACCTTGGGATACCAGGTCTCAGCAAAGGAAGTGGGTCGTCCTTCTGCCATCTTATTTAGGCAGGTCAGGATCATGATCTCGTCGTTGTTATAGACTCTTGGGTTCATATAGAAGTAGGCCTTCATGGCGAGCAGCCATCTCTGAGTATTCTCTGGCTTTCCATTAAAGTCGACAGGCAAGCCCACTTTCAATTCACTAGTTCTCAGCGAAGTGGGTACTACAGGGGCCACTTGCAATTGCTGCTGCTGGGGTAACTGGGCCAGCTGAGCCAGTTGTGCCTGTCCTGGTTGGTTCATGGTTGTTACGTCGATGTAAACGATCTCGCTGTCGAGCGTGTCCTTCAGCAGCGACACGAAGTCTGATAGAGGTCCGGGGTCTCGAGCGTTACCGACACACTCGGAGTGAGAAGAGTTACGTGGTTAAACGTAGATCTAGCTAAGGAATACAGGTCGGCTACGATTGGTATTTATAGGGGAAAATGGGGGAAGACGATCTGGGAGAACAATGGCTTCCAGATTAGGAGGATAAAAGAGTAGTCCGTATGGGGAGAACAATGGTTACCATAAGAAGAGGACAAAGGAGACACTAATGGGGGCACGCCGGACCCTGCCGCCCGTACACGAGGGGAGGGACGAGGATTCCCTGGTGGTCGTCCACCGGTCGGTAGTACACTGTAGAGAAGAGAGGATCAATAGGTAGAGAAGAAAACGTAACAAAGGGCTTGTACTGCTTGTTTGACATCGTCAAGACTATCAAGGGCACATTGGATGGCAGACTGGGTGGTGACGAAATGAAGCAGTGGGGTTGGCACTCTGGTGATGGTTTGGGGGGTGGGGGCAGTGGAGGTCTGGGCAGATAAGGGATTTCTCCAGGGTTGAATCTGGGGGGTGGAGATGGGCAGTGGTTCCAAGGACAGTACAGGGGCTGCAGCCATTATAGTAGTCAGGGCTCTCCATCTTCTCTGTTGAAGGAGTGGGTTTGGCAGTGGGGGTCTTTCTGACACCCTTTGCAGCTAGGGTGGTTCGATGTATTCGGGTTCAAGGGGGCTTCCTTCCTTGACCGTTTCCCTTTCCTCCTCAGAGGACTCGGGAGGACAATAACTTTGGTATTCGTCTCTTCCCAATGTATTGGAATAGTCTTGCCCTTCTGCAACAACAGCAGGGGTGGTGGGGACAAGTTAGATCTTTTGTTACACTATGCGTGAAGTCCAACTGTCGAGCACTTCCTCAAGAGCGAAGTAAGGTCTTGTAGAAATCCCAGTCTCGCTGGTCATCTCTCAGTGGTGAGTCAAACTCTAGGCGTGTTAAGCGTAGATCTAACTAGGGAACAAGTACATGACTCAAAGGTATTTATGGGTCTGGGGAAAACGAGTTAACTATAAGGAGAAGTTAACAAGGAGGGAAGGCAAGTCTGTTAGGAAGGCAAGGGCATAGGGTAAAACTACAGGAGGAAGGTGACTGAGTAAGACAGGGCAAAGGGTAAAGGGTATTGAGAAGGCGAATAAGTAAAACGTGTGGACTTTAAGGGGGAGGTGGTGGCCTCAAGGAGGTCGCATTGTCGAAGGGTCATCTTGCAGGGTATATGTTGTCAAAGTCAAGCACGTTGCGCCATGTGGCATCCTCTGGGTTATCGACAAGCTCTCGGAGATGGGAAGGGAGGTGGTAGGTGGAAAGGGAGGAATCAGGTGGTGCAGCCACAGGCTGAGGGGACCACCGGAACTGAAAGTAAGTTTCTAAGAAGGAAGCACACTGCTCCTCCTGTCTTCTATCCCTGGCTTCCAGAAGGGCAGTGCTGCGCTGTACGGGAGACCAGCAGGAATTTGTATCAACAACACATCTAGTGAGTATCCATAAAACATCATATGTCCTTTTAAATCATGCTGGTCATTTTAAATCATTTATGACCTATGTTTACTCAGTTACCCTATAATCTGTCTAGGTGCCCACACTCTCCAATTGGGTGCAAAGGTATCACTAACATTACCCATATATTTATATTTTACAGCAGCCTAGGCTATTTCTTTGTATATAAGTCACTGTTTATCACATACCAAACATTCATTCTATTCTACATAATGTAGCTACATAATAACTAGAGTGTTACACTTGGCCTGGGTAAGGACAAGTGTAGCCCTGAGTGGGACTAAGCCAATGAAAGAGACAAGAGAGGGGCCATAAGTAAGGCCAAACTGGTGAAGGTACTCCCCTTAGAGTAGGGGTGGAGGATGTCGGATGTTGACAGGGACTCTTCCTTGATGGAGAGAGTGGGACTAGGAGTAGCTCAAGTGAGGAGAAGGAATGGTGACAATGGTATTGTCAGGGAGAACTAAGCTAAGGAATACAGGAGCAAGCTCTGGGTTTATATACTAAGGGAGCTGCTGTATAACTAAGCAAAAGCACAGCCTAATAAGTGACAAAGAAGGGAAAGTTATGTGAAGCTGTGAATGATGACTACAAAGCTATGAGTAACTATGCAAAGGCAGCACATGCTGACTGTAAAGCTATGAGTACCTATACAATGACAGCGCATGCTGACTATGAGGCAATAACTAAGGGAGAAGGGTCAAGGGCATTGCCAAATGGGGAAGAATACGATGAAAGGAACAATGATGGGAAGAAAGAAAGAAAGAAACATAACATAGAGCAGGACTGGGTGTTGAACATGGACTAACAGAACCACTAGAACTGTTAAAACCCCTAGAAGATATTTAGGAACCTATGGGAAAGTTTGTTGAAACTGTGGGAACATTTATTGGAATCCTTGGAACAGGTTTTGGAGTACTTAGAATATCTCTTGGAATATTTGGAATGTATCTAGAATATGTATCAGAATGCTAACCTTTGGGTGAACAACTAAGACTGTGTAAGACCTAATTTCCATATTCGGAAATATTATATAAGCATACCAAGCCACAACTTTCCAAATTAGGCAATTCCATCAGCATGAACTCACTGGAACAAAATATACTCCTTTCAAAATAAAATACTACACACATTACACACCACACTTTGAAACAATGACTCAGGTGAAATAGCCTAGTAGGTAATTAGTGCAGAAGTCGCAACTTTGAGAGGACCTAATGTACACACTCTGCTAACTTGGATGGAAACATCATATTTATAGCAAAGTTTGATGGGAGGGTACTTGGTCTGAGGGACACATACAGCAAACGGCTGTCGCACGAGCATCCTAGCACTCCTTCTGAGTTGTATGGGCTTTGGAGTGGCTCTCTTTAGGTTCGAAGTGAGCTATTATTCCGACATTGAGGAAACATATACTAGCAAGGGAGATAAAAGGAGGTAATTATATCATCACACTCTTCATTTGCGAAGCGAAAACGTGGTTTCGTCGCCGCTGCTGCACACCCGCCTGCCCCGACCATCTCATGTCTCCCTGAGCGGTCGAAGAAGTGAAAAAAAAATGTCGTTCTCCTTCTCTCTCCCGAGTCTTTGCTCGCGGATCCTCTCATTTTTCGTCTTCCTGTCCTTTCACCCTGTCGTCTGGGCCACATCATGGGTCCGATACCCATCCAGCGGATATGCAACCATGACACACTACACACTCCCCCCCGGTTTCATCGCCGCGTGTGGATGTACCCCGAACAGCACCTACTACCCCACCGCCGCTCTGAACCAGATGGCGTACGGAAGCAGCACCTCCTACGGCCCCGCATGCGGCCAGTGCTTCAACCTGACGCTCCTGGACGCTTTCACGGCCAACCCACGCTTCTATCCCAACGTATCGAACTCCGTCGTCGTCAAGATTACCGATCTCTGTCCGCTGTCTTCAAAAGGCTGGTGCAACGCCACCGCGTCCAGGCCCAACGCGTGAGTGAACAACGCGCCTCCGAGGCGCGCACGAGGATGACCGCGCAACTAGGGGCGGCGCATACCTCAACTTTGACCTCTCCTGGCCGTCCACGTCGATCCCGGACAGCTTCTTCCCGTCTGACGCCTCTCTCTATGGTACGTCTTGCTCGCGTGGGCACGTATTGGTAGGACTGACTCACCGCGCCTTCGTACAGGCTTCACCGTAAGTTCAAACGACCAGAATGCCATCGGCAGACGGTGAATGAAACAAACACAGGACTTTGGCATCTGGAACATTAGCTACGAGAGCGTCTCATGCCAGGAATGGGAGGGCTACTCCAACCAATCCGCTCTCGGGAGCGTCGCAGATTTGGGTTACACGTCCTGTTGTCCAACCGACCCCACGGTACTTTTTTTTTTCGTTCTATGCCGCGACGTCCACGCTGAATCCAATGTGTGATCCTGTTCAAGGATCCTGGCGATTTGTGTCCCTCCTACTCAGACAACGCAGGACTGTCGTTCGTGCCTTTTTGTTTCAGCTGGACACATGCTGACATGGAGGTTGTAGTCCAACTATCCACCCTGCATCTGGGGCTGATACCACGCTCGCAAAGATGGCACTCGTTCTTTTGCTAACATTCGCTGTATCTCTAACGACATATTGGTTGTAGAACTTTGGGTTTTTTTTGGGATGGGTTCACCTGCTTGTTTTTTTATTCGCGTCACCTTTAGCCTATCTTCATTCTACGTGATTAGCCGCCTTCTGCTCTCTGGACACACTCCGCAATTCCATACCTGACGGGTGGCTTGGTCCACCTGTTTTACCAACGATGTATTTCGCACATGTGCACCAAAGTTGGGTGCCGCTAAGAATAGCGTTGCCTAGTCATTACGGGATGCTGCGCACCGCGTCGAGCAGCTCATTTCCACGAAACACGACGTGTCCGATGTCGCGAGCGAAGTGCGGTGGGGGACGGGTTTTGGGCCCCTTCTTCCGCTGTTGCCGACAGGTTCCTGTGCTCGTGGTTACGACAGGGATGGACGGCGTCTCGACTCCGGTGGCAGATTGAGCTCCCACCGCATCCTCGTTTGTCGACGGCTCAACACATGGAGCCGGAGGGGCGGGAACGCGACGCTCTGCCTGAC
>JBBPKP010000092.1:0-19700 GCA_038089335.1 Boletellus aff. obscurococcineus | reverse complement strand
CCGTATCCAGCACGGCTTGCACTTCTTGCAGCACTAAACTCGGGGAGCTTCTCTTCGCAGACCGTCGACACAGAAGACTGGCCCGATGTTCCCGTTGGAGAGCGGTTTAGGTTCGCGGTGGGAGGCAAGTGAGTGGGAAGTGTTTCCCGAGGACCGGCGCGCCATACCCGGATGGAGCGCCTTTGTTTGGCCGACTCGCGGAAGACAAGACCAAGCAGCATGTTTATACACCCGATGACAAAGAGAAAGAAGGCAGCCACGAGGGTGAAATCGTCAACGTGCTGGGAAAGGACCGAGGCACCGATTCTATGCAGAAATGAGCCCACATCTAAATGAGAAACTGGCGGACGCACAGTCCCTGGAATATGCCTAATGCGCCGAGACCAAATTGGGTGCCCAACACGGGAAAGAAGCGGTCAAAGAATGCAGCAGGCCAGCCTACTTCAGCCAAAATGAGGGTGACAACTTGGAAAACGATGAAGAGGCGATTGATGACGGCCCAGAAAAGACCACCAAGCTGATTCGGGACGGTGCTGTCCCTGTGGAGGATGCGTGATGTGACAGGGGGGATGGTGGGATGTACGTACCCTATGTACTCGCAGTCGACGAAATCTTGAACGGCGGTATTGTTGGTAGAGCTCTGCTTGGCCGACTGGTAGGCATTCACAGCCTCGATGTCCGTGACCATGACAAGGATGCTGCTGGCGAAGACAAGGAGAAGGGATACTATGCTAAGTATGCGGACAGCATTGAGAGCAAAGAAGATGTCTGGGCGAGAGATGAGCGGCAGTGTGGTGGTGGAGAGGACACGTACAGGTGCGCACGGGAGCCATTGAGGGAGAGGACTGACGAAGGGGGTGAGCCAGCACCGGACGAAAGGAGAACCAAGCCAGGGAACGAGGTTGGCCATGCAGCGTCTCTTATATACCCTCACGCCTTCTATTGTTCTGTCGAGAAGCATATATTGACGACGAGGTCATGGATTACGTAATAATTCCATTGTCCTCGTTCCCCAAAGCGACACGCGATGTTCCGATTGCTAGTCTGTCTAACCAAGATCAACGCAAAAGTTGTATGTACTGTCCATATGATAGAAAATTGCTTGGAATCAAAACACTTGTGCAAAGCACACATGCGACGAATTTTAGTCCATTCAAATGACATGCAGCGTCCGTCTTCCCGTCGCCAGTGGCCTAGCGCGAGTACGCAGGCGGATCACCCTCGGGAATCCGCCCACCGTCCGTGTGCATGATAACATCTTCGGAAGGCCCAGAAGACGTCCGACGCGTACCTGGCAGGGCAGCATCCGTTGGCGAAGGTGGACCCTCGTTGACGATCTGCAAAACACGCCGCTCGGTAGAGGGAACGGGACTCCCTGTCCGATTCAGCGGATCGAGAACCGCCAGGTCATCCGTGTTTGGTGTCGACTGGACGTCCGGTAAAACCCCGGCCCCACTTGCAGGCGAGGGCATAGACAATGAACGAGGTTCCGCCTCAGCTCTCGGTCCGGGATGTGTCTGAACAGTCGGGAGAGATCCAGCGGTGGAAGGCCTCGAGGTGCGAGAACCTTGCAGCAGGGGCACTGCCGAATGCGACGTGTGACGACTGTGTGTACCCGAGTGTTCGCTCATCGAGCTGTAATGCGACGACCTCACTGGCTCGCCAGCCGCGGCGGGAGGGGTGACGCGCCCAACGAGGCCGTACTGATAAGGCCTGGGCTCCACGCTGGAACGGAGGCCACGAATGTTGCCCTCACGGCGCACAGGTGGCACCCAAGCATCGTCATCCCGGAGATCATCCTTCTCGAAGATGTCGTCCCACGTTCGACGCCTTCGGCTGCGAGGCGTGATTAGTACATATTTGAAATGTGAAGCACCGATACTTTACCATAACCACCAGAGGGACCCCACGACTGCTATCAGTCCAAGGAACCCGCCGAGAACACCTCCAACTATAGGCGCAACGTTCGTCCCTGACCTTTGTGAATCATGACTTTGTGAGCTGGGGCTGGCAAGGGAAGTAGGCAAGTAAACGGAGGTCGGGGGTGGAGTCGTAACCAGTGTGACAACCGTCTGCACAACTGAGCCGTCTGCAAGCGTCGTCGAGGATGCTTGGACTATTGTAGAGGGCGGAGGAGTACTTTGCACGAGGACGGACGTCGTCAGCGGGGTATCTGAAGTGCGTGCAGACGACTCAGACGTAGACGAGCTCCCCCCACCACCGGTGCACGGCGCAAACAAAGTCTGGGTGGGCTGTGTTTCTACGACTGGGACTGACAAGACGATTGGTACCTGGGCGGCTTGACCACCACCTAGGAAACACGATCAGCGTCACGCAGCGTGCGTTAGAGCGGCCAAAGGGCATCACGGTCTCACAACGCCGTGGCCCAAGTGGAGGGGACAGAGGGGAGGCAAGGCACTTACCTCCCACTGTATTCACCTGAATGACCTGTGCAGTTGATATACACCCGACAGAAGAGCCGTTAAGTGTACCTGAAGCCACACACGACTGCTGGACGACGGTGGACAGCTGGGCACTCGCTGCACTCTGGGAGTACGAGGTTGACGGAATAAACGTGGTGACGGTGGCATACTGGGTCGCAGTGGGAGACGGGGTGCACGACATGGCCCGGGGGCGAACGTAACGGGGCAGATACGGACTGAGGAGGGCAAGGAACGAAGTAAGGAGCGAAATGAATATTACGGTGAAAGTAGACCGACGAGGCGTGGCTGATATGTCTTTATTTGTCGCTACATGTAATATCAGACAGCTGAAAAGGGACCCAAGTAACTCGTGCTCCTCCGCGTCGCCTCGTCCGGGCTGGGCGTCCTGCGCTTGTCCAGCGGCGACCAGGATGCCCGACGCTCTGGCGTCTCCTCCAGCTCTGACAGGCACACACCCATCCCCGACCCTGGTACCTCAATATCGCCCAGCGGTCTGATGTCCAGAATAGGCTCGGTCGAATATGACACGATGCCCTCTGAGGCAACAGCCTTGCTACCCCTCCTCACTCTGTGCCATAGCGTCTTGCCCGTCTTCCTGACAAACTTTGCAAACGAGGCGAGGGGGTCCGCCACGGTCTCCTCTGGCCCATCAAGGCCTGCAGACCATATCAGCGGCTCAGGCTCCTGCTGGTGGACGCGTTTGCGGCGCAGGCGTGCAGAGACACCAAGGGGTGCCAGGGACCGCTTCCTGCTAGGGTCGATCCGTGGGAGGGGTGCAAACTTGACAGTAGGAGCACTGTGAGAAGACCCATCCGGCGTTTCAGGATTGAGCAATGTGGGCGAGGCAGTGCTGACAGAAGAGCTGGAGTCAAGTTTGAGGACGGATGCCTCGTGGATGTCGGTAAACGTTCGGTTTGGTGACAGGTCGGGCGGCGAGCACGACTGCATAGAAATGAGAGTGATGCCAAATGAGCGTGAAGGACGATCTCGAGCGACTTGGTATCGCGCAGAGCCGAGTGCTCGTGGTGGACTGGAAGAAAAGAAAAAAAAAAAACTGCTCCTGATGGATCTTGCCTCGTTTTTCAATTGCGTCCGTGCCAAGTACGACACCGATGGCCACTGCTCGCCTCGATCCCCAGCAGTATGCACGCAAACGATCCAACACCGCCCAGTCCCTCGTCAGGCTACCTCTCAGCACGTCTGGCGCGCCGTTGAGGCTGGGCGACTCGAAGCTGCTCAACACGTGGGTCCACGACCCGAAGGAGTCACCCATGGTCGTTTTCAATCAGTCGTGGTGGCTCGGCGTGGCGGAGGGAGACCTCCTCCGCGTAACTCAGTCCGACAGCACCTCCGGCTTCCTTTTCGTCGTGCCCAAGGATGAAGGCTGCCCCAAACCGTCCCTTCAGGCAATGTCCTCTCCCACCCCACCCCCTTCGCCCACGCTTATCCTCGATGACTTCAGATATCTCTCCCCAGAAATGTCGCCGACGCATTTGCCGTGAAAAACAATACCGAGGTCGCAGTGACCAAGGTGCCCAAGACCGCGCCGCACTTCTTTCCTCACTCACGTACACGTCCAGGTAGACAAGCAGAGCCATTCGGCCGACTATATCGAGCTCTCCTTCGCTGATCAGTACCTGGGCCGCAATGAGATGTGGAGACTTGGCAAACACCTTGTCGGTCGATGTGTTTTTGTTGACCAAGATATTTCTTTCATCGGCATGATTGCCACCAAAGTTCAGAGCATTCATGTCAAAGGCCAGCAGGTATCATTCACATCGTCCTCCTTGAGCTCACCTGACGTTTCTCGCCAGGTCTCCTCTGGCTATGTGACACCAGCGACAAAAATAATATTCAGGTCCCTATCAGCCAAGGTTACCATATTTATACAAGTTTGTCGTGAGCTCTGGCACTTTGCTGGGGATGGCGAGCGTTATTATGAAAAGATCGTTCACTCCTTTCTCCCGACGCTTTTTTCAAAATGGCGAGAAGCAGGTACGAATCACACCGTCACAATCGTGTTGATTTCCAGAGTTTATTACGACACTACGGAACTGGAGTATGCTGCGGGACCCTTGCGCCGCGATGAGGGTGGAAGATGGTACAAGGATTTTTTCAAGGTCATCATTGATTTGGAAGTCATCAATGACTGGAAGCCAACCTTGTTTCGCCTCAAGGACACCTTTTGGGCCTTTCAGCGTGACATTCTTCTAGCGCACCACTATCATCAGGCCTCTATGGAGTCTACAAAACCCGACCAAGCGCGTTTGGTCGGACAGATATCGTATGCTCATGATGGTCCCATTCTCGAAGCACTCAACTTGGGTCTCAACCCCAATGAGACCCACTATATCGACCGTTCTTTGACGTCGACCGGTATCTCGACGGTTCTCATAACACCAGGAACTGGATACTTTCATGTATCTAAACAGCTGTTACGCTTGACAACAACCAGGATGCTAGATCAAGGTTTCGGACTTGACCTCGTGTCTCTTGCAAAAGTTCCATTGCATCAGAGCCCTATCTTTAGCTTTCAAGGATACGAGCCCAAATTTGACAGAGACGCGACAAACGGCGCTCGTGACATGGATCCGCTGTGGGGTGGTGATGAGACCCCTGGTGATGCGACTACACGCCAGAAGGTGACCTTTTGGTGGGAGCCATTCTGGATTGGTGTGACTTTCTGGGATAAGCAGATGGACCTGCCTTTTCGGAGGGACAGGTCAGTTCCGGCGAGGTCAAAACTTTCGAGTGACAATCTCACATCTGGGTGGCGTAGGTTCGTCGCAAGGGCTAAAATGCACGAAATACAAATGCTCGGGTTACTGGAGCACGATGTCGTTTCGACCATTGAGGTTCCTTTCTTGCCTGAATTTCGAGACATGTCAGCCACCCCTCGAGATTCATACAACGAGGACAGAGCTCCTACTGCGGCTGAGGCGGAGCAGGCGGATTTGGATGTCTTTGCGTCCAAGAAGCAGAGTAGACCTGCGGTTAGCACTCGAACCTCGCTTGCATCAAACACAAGCAGCACAGTGGGCCCTTTACCTTATCGCTCGTCTTCGGTAGCCGAAAAGCGTAGCACGAACTCGCACCGCACCTCCGCAACTTCTACACGGATCGCGCCAATCGAAGAGAGTCCGCGTCGGATCATCATGGAGCTTCCGCCCGAGGGTAATGAAGATGGTCCGGTACCGTCGGTCACTGGACTGAGTACTTCTCCATCTCAGTCTTCCATGAGGTCTGGTTATTCCGTCTCTACGACCGTGTCGAACTTTGCGCCGTCCGACAATGTCACAGCTTCCACCACCTCGCGGCTCGCGAAGCTTGCCCCTTCCTGGCTCTATAATCCCTTCCGAAGTAATTTGGTAACTGACCCTCAGTCGTCGCCGAGCACACCGGTACATAATAGCACCCCATTAACACCTACCCCGTCTATCCGCGTTCCCATGACTCCTAACCGACCGGTGACACCGTCTGCATACATTTCACGCTCACCCCAACCCATGGCTATCATCCAGACTGCGTCAGGCAGGACAACACTTAGCCGCACATACGAAGAGGACCCACCGATAGTGAACCCTCATCGTGGTTCTGTGTCGCGATACTCGCCTCTTAGCACACCTCCGCGTGATGAACCGACATTCGGGAAGCGCCGTACCGCCGTTCTTACTTCGCTGAACATACCTCTTTCGTCTTCTTCACCACAGCCGAGTTCGCGAACGAATCCTTCGCGCCCCCAGTTTGCGGTTCCGTACACACAGTCTTCGCTCGCCCGCCGCTGGGAGCACATCTTCCCCACCCCGATATACAAGCACGAGGTCAAGTGGAAATCGATGGTCACACCGTCGTGTCTCCCGCTTACCGTGGAACACTTCCCGAGCAACGCAGAATTGGAGTCTTCGTATGACGTTTTCTCGTACGACTTTGTCGTGGACCCTACGGAGATGCGCTCGTTCCTGGTGAAGCCGCCGAATATACACGGTACGGTCGATGAAGTCCGGCGCGCCTGGGCACTGGTCGTGATGCGAGGCATGGTCGCCGTCAGACTTGCTCAAGGCTTTCAGTTCGTTCTTCGTTCCCAACATTCCTCGGACGAAAAATCGAGCTTGCAGCGCCCCAAATCGTTCATGGGCGAAGAGGACGCGGCGCCTAGACCGGGCGGTGCAGCCGAAGTCTTGAACTCTACCAGGGTGCCCGTCTACCTGAGTATGAGCAACGAAATACATCTGATATCATACACTGGGGAAGCGATCCAGGTTCGTCGCTATGTGCGAAGGATGCCTCAAACACAACCGTTTGACTACGAGTGCTTAATTTGGCCGAAGATGGGTGTCGGGTACACGGAGCTGAAGACCAAGTTCGTGCCGCACGGACTGGAGAACTATGGATGGAACAGGTAAGCAGATCGTCCTAACCGAAGACGTGGTCAACTCGGGTTTCGACAGGCTCGACATGCTAGTTGCAGGCTACGAACACCAGTTCAACGAGTCCTTGCGTTATTGGCGTACCAGATTCGTTATCGTTCCGTCGGCTGATCCACCCGAGGTCACGAGTGGACCCAGCGGGGAGAAGCTGAATGACGAAGAGATCCGGATAATGGGAATGGAAAAACTCGCGGAGATATTTACCAAGGCACGCTGGCAGCCGCCAGATGAACGCGGGCAACAGCTACCTCCCGTCAGGTTCCTACCCACGACGTTGGGTCCTGCGTATTCTGTCCTGGAGGAATCGCTCACGTCTCTGCTTGACGAGATACATGCTGCTGGTCCGCTCAAGAAGAAAATGAAGAGCGAGCGGGAAATTGCGGACATGTCTCTCCCTGCCATCGCCAAGGCGATGCGCGATGACGACGGCTTGCCTATCAAGCTCCACCAGTGGCATCGAACGAAGTATCCGGACTCGTTCACTGGGTACGATTTCGTCTCCTGGCTAGTCCGGGAATTTAGGGATGTGTCCTCGAGAGAACAAGGGACGGAGTGGGGGGCAAAACTGCTCGAACAAGGCCTTTTTATACATTGCACAGGTCGCCACGGGTTTTTGGATGGGTGAGTCACCGCCGTGAGGTTCGGATTCGGCACCCAATGCGTTTCAGCCACTACTTTTATCAGCTCAGTGGGGAGTACGTGACGGTGAGCACTCCTAGAGGGTGGTTCAAACCCAGCCGGCACACACAGATCGAAGACAGCCTGACTGGACGAAATTCTTACCCGCCTAGTCAAGGGAAGGCAAGCGGGGTGAGTCCGAAGCGGACGAGGAGACGTATGATCCTTACGCAAAGCATGATTATCGATGTCGATCCCGGCAAGGTGGGTCTCGAGCCGTTTTGGCCTCGTCTGTGTGGTTCCTTTGATAGAGACCCTGTTGCACAGAAAAGCGGACAGGCGGAGTCTGTTATCTTGCACCATGACATCATGCAGAACCCGGGGACAGTCTTCCATTTCGAGCTTCAATGGATTGGCACCACGGCTCGGTGCATCGAAGACACGCTTCGGCAGTGGAGCAGGGCGATTGAGAGATACGGACTCAAGCTCGTGGAGGCGTATGTGACTGAGATCAGTGACGTCCGGGAACGTAACGCGTTCCAGTCGTGCTTCCCGTTGCGCCTGGCCGTTCCGCCACCGGTTGTCCCCGAACTGGAAAAGAGAATCCCAGAATGTTCGCAATCGACACACTACTTTGAATATGCGCTGTTGAGGCGATTCGGGTTCATCATCGATGTGGAAGCGATGAATATGTATCCCAAGGATGTGGACGTGGTGTACTCCTATCGACGAGCTCCGTTCAAGTACTCCCAGTTCGTTCACCGATCGGGAGTCGCATTCGTGCAGGTGTTGGGGGGCGCACAGGGGTTCCTCTTCTTGACGAACCGTCTCATGGGTGCTGGTCGCATAGGAACGGCGATGAAGGGCAGGGATCGACCTGCAGCTGCCGCCGATGAAATCCGATCTAGGCTCTCCGAATTTTGTTCCAACCAAGTTGCCCTGACGAGATTTTACGAGGAGGAGCTTGCCGCCCTTGGCCCTGATGATCCACCTCCGTTGAGTATATAGGTATAAAGCGAGTGTGATAAGAATTGAATCGGGAACGTGATATTACACATCGTTGGCCAAAAGGTTACGATACCGAGCTTGCATTGACGAGCACCTCGCGGCCGTTGTTTCGGACAGAACGTCTGAGGGAATCCCGTGAGAGCGGTTTGCGCATGTCTGCAAAAGTTGAGTTAGTTGCCCAGCGCAGAGCCGTGAACGGATGCTTGCCGAATGCGTCTTCCTCGTCCTTTCCGCCCTTGCCGATGCCTAGAGCGCCATAGTACTCCCTCACTCTGCGGTATACGCTGTACCCGAATCCCTCGTACATGTTTATTGCGAGCGCGTTATTACAGCGCACATAAAGATCAACAAAGAATCCCTTGTAGTGTTCGTCTGAAACGAGTTCTAGACGACTGACCAAGCTGCGGGCGAGGGAGAGGCGGCGATACTCGGGGGCGACGGTGACCGCAGTAATGTGACCATGCCACTCAGCTGCGGAGCCTTCGGCCTTTCCAAGGACTATACAAAGACGGTGCGCAGGTGATCGATGGGGTAACGGGAGATGAAACGCGTACTGTAGCCCATGATGCGACCGTTGGGTGCCTCTTGAGCGCAGCATAGATCAGGCCATCGGGAGAGATAGGATAAATAAAAGCTGACACCATACTGCGGACGGGCTGTCAGCATGGACGGAAAGTACGGCATGATCACATACCGTCTCGGTCCAGACGTCTAAATTGCTGTGTGAGAGCTTAGCGTGTTTCGGAAGACACGAGAATGAGACGTACACGTTGTTGAATTTGAACATGTCCGTCGCCATGAACGGTCTGAGGACGCTCATTTTTCCTTCAGACGGGGGCTGGTAGGAGGTGATGCGTCGTCGGAACCTAACAAGTGCAAACACAAGACGGAGTGCACGGAGTCCTGCCATATGAGCGAGGCGATTGTGGCTGAGACCCCTGGAACCTTATTCCCTGACTGCGTATTTTCCAAATCTTCTTCAATGTATCAGCAGTTTTCTGCGACTGCACCCTCCGACTATGGTCATACCCCCTTGATGGGGTCCCTCTCTGCGGGACCCAGCACGGTCGCCCCGCAGGCCACGGCGACGACGCCTTCTCACCAGAAGCCGCCCCCGCTCGTTGCGACGGGCGACTGGGCACACGAACTCGTCCAACTCGCGAGAACTGCCGAGCTCAAGTATGTCGATGCTCTACAGCGAGGGCCCTTGCCTCTGGCTGGCAGGTCGTTGTCCCGCGATGGCTCGTCTGACTGCGCTGTGTTGTAGGAAACATTCGCTGACCCTGCAACTCCATACGGCACACATCGTGTCTGCGCATACGAGTCTGGAGCAAAAGGATAAAGCGATCCAGGACATCAGGGAACAGAAAAACAAGTATGTCTGATACGGACGATCACGTTACTATAGCACATTCATTGCGAAGCATCACAACCGTTCTGGTTTACTAATATCACCATGCGCGCGGGTTGTTACAAGATGTTGATGTTCTGATCCATTCTTCGACGCAGACTTGACAGCGAACGAACGCGGTTACTCAATGCACTGGCAGAGGTTCGGATTCCCTCGCTTGCAATAAGCGGTCTTATTGATACGCCTCTGTCGGCTAACAGATAAACTCGGATCGTGACAAGGTGGATGCATGATAAGAGAGCGGGACGAACATGGTCTAATGCACTTTTAGGCGGACCTGCTCGAAGCATCGATATCGCGAGAGTATGCCCGTGTTCCTTGGTCGGTTATTAAAATCCAGTACTGAAAGCCGGATCGAAGATGTGCGGAGCTTCGCCAGCAGATTGCTGCTCTGCAGGACGGGGAATATGCGGCAGCCAAGACAGAAGTGGATCGGTTGCGTCAAGAGCTCGGTCAACCAGCATTGCCGCCGTTACAAGCTACATTGGATGAGAAGACGTCCCAGTGAGTCATTGGTTTCCACGCTGGCTGGGGTGGGTGAATCACCGGGTTTGGACACGTGCCGGTGCGGTGACGTGCGGGAGGCGAACACCCTGCGAGCCGAGTTGTTCTCATGCGGGAATTTCTTTCTGTCTTGAATGGAACGCGCGCTCACGTACTGCCGGCAATATATGTTTGCAGGTACCTGCGCGATCGCCGGATGAACGGTGAGAAACGGAGTGAGAGTGACGTGAACCAGGAAGGAGGACCGGGTACGGCGAAGCGGCCCAGGGGACGACCAAAGGGGAGCAAGAATCGGGCGAGCAAGACGGGACAGGCATCAGGAACGGGGGGCACGGGCGAGGGGGCATCATAAACGACGATATTGGTCATGATGTGGTAGTTATTACCGGATACCTCAGAGTGGGCTAAATGATTTGTAACCGCTGACGGGGGGGCCATCCGGGCGGTTAGTCAGCGTGACTGAGGGCGAGTCAGCCCACTCGTCGCAAGGTGCCGAGATGTGGTTCTCGGCTGACTTGCGCGTGCGACGTGCGGACTGCGTCAGACACGGCTGCCGACGGGATTGTGCCGCAGCCGCGATGCCGTGCCGGTGTGCCGAATATGGCTCACAATGGCTGAGCGGTGGCGATGAGCTAAGCTGGTTCGAGGGAAATGAGTCGACCCCCCATTGCTAATCCCATTCTCTTGCCTCTTTCGTCATCTTCCGATCCGGCCCTTGGCTCGTCCGCACGCCCTTTATAACTCTCCTAGCTCCTCTGCCCATGGCCAGCTCTCCTCCTCCCCACTACAATGGCCCGCTCCCCTGTCCACCACGCCAGCCTCGTAGATCCCGCTCTGCACTCACCTGCACTCCTCGACCTCCTCGACATCAAGCTCTCCAGACCGGTCTTCGGTGCGTACCCCGCCTGTGTGCCTCCCGCGCGTGCTCATGCTTCTTGCAGAATATGTCGTCGACACTGTCCTGGATACAGTCGACTACGCCATGGGTCGCCCCTCCTCCTCCCGTCGCGGCCGCACCCACTCGCGCCGCCCTGAGCACACCTCTTTCGTCACCTTTGTCCACGACGTCCTCACCCGTGCGGAGGTCACCATCCCAACCGTCCTTGTATCACTCGTCTACATCAACAGAGCCAAGCCTCATCTTCAAATCGCCCTCGAGGAGTGGGCGTTCGAGCGCGTGTTTCTCGGCGCCGTAATGGTTGCGAGCAAGGTACGTGCCTTGTCCCTTTCCTGTGTCTCGCGTTCTCATGCCTCCTTTGTAGTATCTCAATGATTCTACTCTCAAGAACGTACACTGGGCGCTTTGCACCGGTGTCTTCGGCAAGCGCGATGTCGGCCGCATTGAGCGCGAGTTCCTGGACGTGATCGACTTTGAGCTCTCTGTCACCGAAGACGATATCCTGAGCCACCACGATGCGCTCTGTGCAGTCGTGTCGCCTTCACACATCCATCGTCGCCATGTTGCTCCCCACGCCCACACACATTATCACACCACGACTCGCGGCGCATGTCCAGACTTGGAACCATCCAGCCCCAAGTCTTCCTCATCCGGCAGCTCGCCCGAACCGCTCACACCGGAAACCCTTGTTGAGCCCGCTTATGGCAGCCACCCCAAGGCGTCCCATGGGAACATGCACGCCACTGGCGCCCAAGCCATCCCCATTCCAAAACGATCCGAGCCCACGTCCACTATGGATATCATCCGGGCCTTCCCACTTCCCGTGCCACATGATCGTTCATATCGGCAGTCTTCTGCGCCATCGCACAAGCCACACCATCGTTCTTCACATTATCCTTATTATCCAATGACCGAAGTCGTCGCATAGTTTTGAAATTCTCCGTCTGTCTCCGTTATCTAACAAACTCGTGGTGTCTCTATATTTTTTGACACATACCACACCCACTCCTTAGCATCTACATAGTACATTAGCACAACAACCCAAATGGCATACTATTACCCCGCTTCACATGTGTGTGTGTGTGTGATCAGCCACCGGCTAAGCCATTACTCCGGATTGCGTATGTAATATTGCTTTGTCTTGCCATGTCGGCTAGATGAACCACCGGCCAAGGCGGGCTTCCAGGACGTCGGACATGCGGTTGGATCGGGTCCCGCATGCGCCCAAACCCACATCGCCTCCAGAAATTGACCGGTGCAGTATAGACCGCTGTTGGCCATCACTCCAATGGCGGCGCAATCACCGACGACACGACCCCCCGTTATCCCCAACACTCCCACGTCCGAGTCCAATTTTCCCCAAGTTGGCTAGATGACAGATGGCATTCGCGCGATCTCCTGCGGAGAGGCGCCCATCGCATCCATAGTGCACAGCGTTCGCGCGATCACGTCGGCCACTCGCCCGGCGCACATACTTGTCGTGGCAGCCTGCGCACGGTACTTCTGATCCCATCAGCACCAACGTTCGAGCGTTCAAACAAAAACGAGACCTCCGAAAAAAGGGAGATTAATGCCATTTGCCATGGCGGTGGCGGGCGCACGCGTTCACGTTATCGCTCTCGTTCGCTCGGCTGGTTGAACCACCGTGGCGCTCGCCTCCGCACAGCACGCGGATCGACAGGGGGAATAGCCACAGCGCGCGCTCTAGCACAGCAAGCCGGGCTCCGGTAGCCGGCGTCGTCTGCGGCCCGTGCGTACGTCCGACCTGGCGTGTACCCCGAGTCCCGGTCGCACCGAGGCGCCGAGCTTGCCTGGGAGTGATGACCGTCAGACAGGACATCAACGGATACAACACGGCTATTCCTGGAGCCGTCTATTCTTGGATATAATACAACTCATGGTATCCTTCCTAGCGAATACAGAATACAACTCCGCCTGCGTGCCTAGAATCTAAGCACTAAGGGATATATATCTTGGAGTATCCCTCCACGCTAGCGGGCTGCATCAGTCACCACTTTGACTTTGTCTGTCATCGCTTACTTTGTTCGACAACACGGACACGTATGCTTGGATACAGATGAACGAGACGCCAAGTTTGCTCGGCAGTCATCACAAAGGGCAAGACATCTGCGAATGTCAATCAAGCTCATCAACGACCGAGTCCCCGACAGTGCTCACCGGCATGGCCAACAAATAATCTGACGCGGTCCTACTGTACATACAACACAGTTCCTTCGAGTTTCATCGGACGAATCCTCTGGCTGCGGGACGGCATTGGTCGGTCGTCGCGCGCCCATTACATCGGCCCACTCGTCTCTGCTATTCCGGCACAGCGAGCCGGACGAGGTGCCAGACATCAGCTGATCGAAACGCCGCCGCGTCAACGGAGACGATGACTGGTCAGTCAAGTGCGCCAATAAATGGGACGCTGGCGTCGATGTGGAGGCAACGTCTGCATACAGGCCAATGGCTTCGGCTTGCTTGTTGGCGCCTGCACTGTCCGACATGGATGAAACGGAATCGACCGAGTTGGACCGTGATCGCGAGATCGGTTCGTATTCATCATACTCATCGTCGCTCACTTGTTCTCCGCGAACAAACCTGTCGTACGCATCTTGGTCGTCCACTTGCAAGTCGTCCGACGGGATGTCCTCCGTATCCGAAGGAGACAACGAGTACGTGCGTGGACCTGCCACGAGGCCCCGGAGAAGCGCATACAATCGTTTTAGAAAGCGGGCTGTGCCGGTGCTAAACTTGACGAATTCACGGTACCAAGCGAGGTCCAACCAGAGATCGCCGTCGTTGGCGGTCACCTTGACATTCTTGATTTCGTTTGCGAACCCCCTTTTCGTTTGATGGTTCTTGCCGTGGCCCTGGACCGGGTGCGAGACAGAAGAGACGCCCAGGCGGTTCAGTTCCACTGTCGCGACCTTTGCCGTGTCGAGAGGGGATGGCATGACAGCGATACTGCCAACCTCGTTTCCGAGGCCGGCCACGCTCGACGTCTCGAGACTAGCCGTGCCCACGCGGAGAAGAGCGACAGAAAAGTCCTCGTCGAGTCTCGGCAACAGAGCGGCGCGATGGCCGAATAACGGGCGGGATACGCAGCCTTCAGCAGCGATCTGTGTGAACGCATTCAGAAAGATGGCGAGAAAAGTGACGGAGAGAAGGACGGATTCAAAGAGACAAGGCATGTAGTTGAGAAGGGGATAGGTGGAGTCGGAGAACCAGAGAACCCAATGGAAATGAACGAGGGCAGTGATGGATGCAAGTGCGGATGGGATCAGCCGGTGATTTGACCAAGTCTGTCTTATCCCCAAGTAGTGGAGGGTAGTGAGCTGGAGTGGAGATTGAGATCTCGGGAAAGAGAGCGCGGAGGGCACGGACCTGTAAGAGCGGGAGAATGATCGTGAAGACGACGTGCTTGTCTGGGCGGGGTGGGAGGCCATGGAGTTTTGTGCCGTGAGTCATGGGGGATGAGTAGATGTGCAGTAGAAAGGCATAGCCAAACTTAAGGGGATGTGTGAAGATGAACGCACAGGCGTGGCCATGCGGCAGAATGACATACCAGATTAAACGGGGAAGCGTTGCTGCCTGCACCCTCTAGGGCGCGGGTGAGGGCTTCGACACACAGGGCGCCACACACGGAGCAGAACGTAAACCAGCAAAGGGTGGCGGTGTCCCGCTGGACGAGGGGTGCGGCGAGGGAGTAGAGCCGGGGGAAGTCGTGGCACGCGGTCTGAGCAAGGACGACAAGCCAGAGGAGGAGGGATTTTGACAAGAAGAAGAGCGAGGGCAGGCGGAGGATGAGGCGGACGAGGGAGGAGGAGAGATTGAGGGGGAATATGGCGCGGGGGAGGGTGCGGAAAAGGGAGCTGTGGATCGGAGGGGGAGCGGGAAAGCGGAACGATCTGTGGCGGGGTGGGACGACGATGTTCTGTATGCGATGCATGAGGACGGCCTGGGGGCGTGATGGTGAACGGGGAGCGGGCAGAGCGGGGCACGACACACCATGACGATGAGGCCGACGACATAGCCCGAGGTGAGGAAGGCCCAGGGGCCGGGGAGCGGGGACAGCGACGGGGCGCTGTCGTGTATGCGGTGGGAGAGGGCCGCAATGAGGCGAGAGGCGTTGAGGGAGGCCATGGGGGAGGCGACTGACCCACCGCGGCGTATTTATGAGTCAGCAAATCGAACAATGTCTCTCGCTCGCCTCCTCGCCGCGTCCCAGCCCGCGATCCCGCTCAGCGCGTCCCGCGTCCGCCTCCTCGACAGCCCGCCCGCGTTCCACACCACCCTCCTCGTGCGCGCCCTCTTCCCTCCCCGCGTCCGTGCTCACCCCCCCCAGGACATCATCCGCCGTGCCAGGCGCCGCATCTTTCTCTCCTCCCTCTACATTGGCCCCGCCGAGCACCATCTCGTCCGTCGTCCCCCCCCTCGCCGCCGCCTGCTCACCCTCCCCAGCTAGCGTCCCTCGACACCGCTCTCCGCCAAAACGACCGTCTCCGTCTCCACCTCGCCCTCGACTACAACCGCTCCACCCGGCCCGGCCCGGACTCCCCCGTCCTTGCCCTCCTCCCCCTGCTCCGTGCCCATGGCCCGAGGGTCCACCTCGCCCTCTTTCGCAGTCCGAAACTCATGTCCTCCGTCGTCCCCCCACGCTTCAACGAGGGCTGGGGCACCTGGCACGCAAAGATATACGGCGCAGACGACGACGTCATCATCAGCGGGTCCGTCCCGCCAACCCTGGCTCACGCCCCAGCTCATTCTCCCCCAGCGCCAACCTGAACAGATCCTACTTCACAAACCGCCAAGACCGCTACCTCCACTTCAAGGCTCAGCCGATGCTTGCAGACTACTGCCACTCCTTTCTTAAGCTGATATCCTCCTTTTCCTACAAGATCGCCGCCTCGCCCACCACCGATGCCCCCGAGATACTGTGGCCCAACCCATCCGTCCAGCCGGGCAGCATGCACGCCACAGTCCAGACCGCATTGACCCAGTTCCAGGCCGCCCGTCTCTCTTCTTCGCACTTCACCGACGACACCGTCCTATTTCCCGTCATACAAGGCGGCCAGTTCAATATCCGCGAAGAAGAGCGTACCCTCTCCATCCTCTTCAGCCACCTGGCATCCCAGCATACCAGCGGCGCCCCTCCTCCGTTCCTCACTTGGACCAGTGGCTACTTTGGCCTTTACAGACCATATCAGGACATGATCCTCAAGTCTCCCGCTGCGTGCGACGTCATCGCTGCGAGCCCCAAGGTGGTAGCATATATCCTGCCATTACCCGCGTCCTTCTCATCCGTTGCAGGCAAACGGCTTCTACGGCTCCCGTGGACTGTCCGGCCTCATCCCCGAGGGCTATACCTTGTTGGAGCAACGGTTCGTGCGTGCGGTTCGTGCAGCCCATCGACTGCCCGATGAATGCGACCATGCCATCACACTCTCAGAGTGGGAACGGCCAGATTGGACCTACCACGCCAAAGGTTTTGCGTATTCTCTGGCTTGCCTCGCCCACGCTCATACTGCACAGGCATCTGGCTATCCCCTTGCAGGGATCGTCCGCCTTCGCTAACAATGTTTGGCTCGACGAATCTGAACTCGCGCTCTGCAAATCTCGACACCGAACTTTCATTTGTGATGATCACATCCTCGCAGGCGTTACAGCAATCTCTGCATGAGGAAGTACGTAATTTGCGCCAGTGGTCTAGGCCCTGGAAAGGTGCGGACAGACAGGTCCGGTGGAGAACAAGAGCGATCGTCGGTCTAGTTGGTGGGATGTTGTAATTGCGTGTTCCTTCACTCTGGACGTGTCAGTTGGCGTGGATCCAGCACGCCCTGCCACGCGGTCGAGGCATGGCATGATGCACTCATTCATTCATCTGAGACAGATGCGGCAAGACGCCACTGAGCTGGAGAGGGCTGCAAATCTAGGCGGATCCCCTTTTGACTCCGTTCCTCCCTCCCCTAATCGCTTCCACCGTCGGTAGGTTTGACGTACTCGAGCTTTCTGCTGTCGAGGGTGAACGTGACCGGGCCCTGCGATCAGATCAGTTCGAGTGCGATTCCCTGGCCAACCGCACATGTACCTCGTTTGTCAAGCTTACGTCCATCATGGCACCAAACTGGCCATCTGTATACACATTTCGCGTCTGTCATGTTGCGTGCGGTCGCTCGAGCCTCACCTTTGATGCGATCTGGAACGTACAGCTGTCTCATCTTGTCTAGAAACACGCCATACAGCTGACGCGATGGGGCCGCGGACTATCCAGGCCTGAGATCGGCAGAGGGACACATGCAACGGAACGTACCATCGCCCTGTGAAAATCCGGTTTACTCCCCTTGGTCGTGTTCGCCAGCAGCGTGAACTGAGACACGCAAAGGACTTCTCCTGCGATGTCCCTGACGCTGGTCTTCCACATCGCACCGCTCGCATCCGAGAACGCGCGCAGGGACAGGCTGCCATGGATGCGAATGTCAGCTTTGGGCGAGAACGATCCCGATCATACATCTTTTTGGAGAGGGTATCGACGTCCGCGACGGTGTCGTCTGTCTTACAGGATCGCGCTGCTGAGCGGTGCGGTGTCTGGTTGGAGCTGCGCGCATACCAGTTCCAATCCCGACCAGGACCATGAGCCCCCTGGATATACTCGAGATCGTCTTGCCATCAACTGCGGGCGTCCCGAGTCGTCCTCATAGGTCGGCTGGAGCTTGCTTACCGGAGACAGACGCCGATGTGACGCGTTGTACTACCGCTCTCATGATGGTGGGGAGGAGGTTCAATTGGGCAACCGCGGCGGGCAGTATATACATGTCTGGTAACGATCAAGTCCCAACGCCCTGATCAATGATGCCACAGCCCAAGCACCAATCTCGGGAATAAAGCGTTGCGATCTGGCCCGGGGCGATCCCCTTCTGCGGTGTACGAAACACGATGCGCAGTCCCCGGATATCTCTGCCAAGTGTCATGACCGGGTCGAACGAGGACGCGTGGCCGACTCACCGATGGACAGTACAAGGTACATCAGTCATGCAGTGCCGATACTTTACGCGCGCCATCAAGCCACATGGCTGTGACACCTCACGTGGCTCATCGTCCGCCCATATCCACCGAAAGTCGCGAACGCGGATGCTCTCGACAAATAATGCCGGATGGTCCCTGTCGGGCACTGAGCAGAGCACAGGTGGACGAGTGACGCGACTTACGCCCCGGGCACGATAAAGATGGTGTTGGCAGCTGGGTCTTTGCTAGCTACGAACATTTTTTGCTGCATGCCACTAATCTTCGCTCCCTGGCCTATCGTATAACTCCATAGCCCCTGATGAACGCCCGCTTGCTTCCCGGTCGTCATGTCCACGATCGGTCCAGGCCGAGGTACAATGTATTGCGCTGGAGGCGTCTGGAATCGTGAGAACGAGCGGGACAGAAACAATGCTTACCTATAAACTCGCTGAACTTCTTTCGTTCTCCAACGAAGCAGAGACCCATGCTCTCGTCTCTGGCTGCCGTCGGCAGCCGCCACTTGATGGCAAGTTCACGAACCTGAGCCTTCTTCAGCTGAGAAAGAGGGAAGAGGGCACGTAATAGGCCATTTTCGGAGATGGAGGATAAATAGTATGTTTGATCCTTGGTCGTGTCCAGGGGCTTCCAGAGCATAGGACGCGGCCTAGATAGACGATCGTCTGTACCCCAAGCCTTTTGGGCGTAGTGTCCTGTAATGGCACGATCAGAAGAGCAGCATAGTCTGGAGCGGACCGGGTACCAGTTGCGAGCCATGCGTTTGCGAACGAAGACTCCCTCGTCAGGCTGTCCAAGAGGGCGCCGAACTTGACTTCTCTGTGTCAACTGAGACGCGCAGAACGAAGGCGCATGTGACAGCTTACTTGTTGCACCAGACGTCGGGATTCGGCGACAGTCCCGAGGCCCAGTCGCGGAGGGAGGGCTCGAAAACCCGGAGCCAGTACTCCCGACTGAGATCGACCTGTTCTCTGTCAAGACGCGGGTTTCTACGCTGGGGGGAGCACGCCGGCGCACCATCTTGACGGGTATGTCGAGCGTCCGACAGACGCGTTGCACGTCCTCCCAGTCCTTTTTCCACTCGCATCCGTCGTCCGACCCAGACTCGTCGCGCGTGTCCCAGTTCCGCATGAAGACCGCAGAGAGGTCGTATCCCTAGACAAGACGATCAAACGGCAACAGACGGTCAGACGGACGGACCCAACCTCGGGGGCGTCGGCCAGTAGTTTTGCGGTGACGGACGAGTCGACCCCCCCGGACATCGCCACTACGACTGGGCAAGGACCTCAGCGAGCGTGGACGCGGCGCGCCTGCTTGACATACCCTTGTCTCCTCTCGACGGGGCGGGTGCCGCTGCATGGCGGGCGGGT
>JBBPKP010000090.1:4635-17389 GCA_038089335.1 Boletellus aff. obscurococcineus | reverse complement strand
CGGTTAGCAATGTTCGCAACAAGCTCGAGTTCGCGTACCATCGATGTTAGACCTTGCGGTGGAAGAGCAAGTCACGATGCACGGGCAATCATCCCGTTTTAATGGATCACATGACCCTTAGTGTAAGTCACATCTCTGGTACCGTAGCTTGAACTAGGGAGGTCCTGTCAGTGAAGGCTCGTAGTTCGAATGTACGGAGGGGCAGCTGCGGCATGTATAAAGAACTACCGATCTTGGTGGACCCGCTGGCAGTCATGGAAAGTGCCCACGAGCCGGTCCGATATTGTACGCCCCAGTGGCGTGCACCCATGAGAATTGCCAGTACAGCCAAGTGTTTTCAAGTTACCGCCAGCGCCTTCCCATCAGATGACATGTGAGAAGAAGTAAAAACCAATCGACCTCGGCTCATTGAACGGTCAACTCAATGACGTAATAGACATAACACTCCAGTCCGGACTCCATTTTTCAAGCGACTTGTCGATGTTAAGGCTGTCAATCAATCTTAATCTCCCCAAGCGCCGATGGTTTTCTGCGGCAGTCAAACACCGTGTCTATATCCGCGACCCTAAGACGGCAGCTCAAGTCGCAGAGGCGTTCGTCCCAGCCGGGACAAAAGACAAGGTCGTCATCGAGGCATTTCCAGGTGCGACACGCTTTTTTGGAGACCCGCTCGCGCGTCGTGTTGATGCCAGTTGTCCTAGGGCCCGGATTTCTGACACGCGCCCTGTTGCAACTGCCGAAAGAACGGATACGCAAGATCATCGTTCTCGAGAACGTCGACAGTTTTCTCGACGGCCTTCGGGTAGGTCCACGTGTTTACTATCCCGGTGGCGCGTTCAACACATTCAGCCGTTGGAAGCGGACGATTCACGCGTGCGGGTCCTCCCTTGGGATGCATACGCTTGGGGCACCTACCATGACTTGGAAGCCGGGGGCCATTTAAGTGATATCGAACCTTGCAGCTGGCAAGAGCGTACGTTCTTTCAGCCCTTGGAAATATTCGTTGGCTTAGTCGCCCCAGCTGACCCTTCACTTCGTTTCATTGCACATCTCCCAACCTCCATCTTTGGCGAACAGCTCATTGCACAGCTGCTACGCCTAGTGCCCGACCGAGGCTGGCTGTTCCGCTACGGCAGGGTGCATATGAATTACATAATGCATGACTTTGTATGGGAGGTACGTCCATATTGCTCTGCCTCTGTCATTCCAGCGAGCTCCCGCAGCGCATATCCGCAGATACCAGCACCGCTGAGAAGCTCAGAAACCGGTGCAAGCTGTCTGTGATAGCCGAAGCTGTTGCCTCCTTTCGGGAGGTCCTCCCCTCGAGCGTCCTCCAGCCATACGAAGAGCGCTTTTGGCCACCAACGATCGCCACCGCGGCAGGGCGTTCGAAGAGGAACCGGCAAAACAGGGATATGGTGGCCGTCACCATGGATCCCATGGCAGATCAGGTCTTGACCCCAGCCTCTCGCAGGCGGACATGGCTCACCCGTACGACAGATCATCGAAAAAGGGCTGCTCGACAAGTGGGACTTTTGCTTGCGCAAGCTGTTCGTCTTGAAGACGAATCCGCTCAAGCGTGCCATCTCGTACGTCCGCATGGCGTATCTGGTTCCGATCTTCAACTCAGCCACTGCTAGCCATTTGGGTCCCGGCGCGTCGACCTTGTTGACCACGCTTACAGATGGCTCCCTCTCAGGCCACCGTTTGATTGATACGTCCAAACCGGTGCGTGAGATGGACGTGCATGATTGGGCAGCCCTCGTGCAGGCATTCCATTCATGGCCGTTTGCACCTGATGTTCGTCTCATAGTCACAGTTCGCCAACCTTGCGCGCTCACATGTATCATGATCCAGGACCTGCTCATAACAGACACCTTCTCTCGCGAAGAACGAAATTGAAATGAAGCTTGCGTTCCTGGTTGCAAAGGGGGAAAGCACTGGTTTCGTCAGGTTTCGAAGCCCTTCTTGGGCGGGCCCCATTATAGTCGCATTGATTTTCACAATGAATCTATTACCACACTGCGATCATCCAGCCGCTCATATATTTTTCGTATCGTTCACCCAGCCATTGCCACGGTCACCCGTCCGTCAACATACCCTCCCGTGCGGGTATCCGCCACCCCTCATATAGACTAGACGTTTTTTTGGGCAGACTGGCGACAAACGACCGGTAACTACGCTGGCTGATCGCTCCTAATAGCTACGTCACTAGCACACCGTCTGAGCGAGTCGGGGTGTCAACTGCGCCCTAATCCGATCTGCTCAAACGCGGTGACCCAATGAACAAGCGCTTAGGTGGCAATGCAGAGAAGAAGGCAGCAGACCGCAGTATTCTTGGGTGACTCGGTCGAAGAGCTCGACCAGATGGATCGATCATAAGAACAGAATCTGAATGCATGAAAATAGCAGTGATCGTAGTTGGGCGTCAATCAAACCAAGAAGAGAAAAGACGGCCGATCTTGGTAAAGCGAAAAGTGCTCGCGGGCTGGAGCGGATGTTTGTACAGAAGCAGACAAAGACCGAAGCCAAGTCGTGCAGTCATATAGAAGTCCGAAGCAAGGATTAGAGGAACGGAAAGGCAGAGCATAGTCCGGGGAACAAGTGCTGGCTGTCGGGATAATATGTGGACGACGAAAGAGCCAGATAAGTGGATGGTTAGGTCGTGGCATGAGGATCTACAAAAAAGTTCAGGTGCTGCGCGAAAGCTCGGCTTGTCACCGGTTCAGGTCAACGGGTGGCTGTGTTTGCGATGGATATCGATATGCTACAAACTCTCTGTCCTGCTCAACCCGCTGTTCGATGGCTTTTCGGGAAGCCACGGACAGCCGTGGGCCCGGGCGCGGTGCCGAGTTGGGATGGGCAGAGGGAAGAGTGTCGTCATTCGGGTCAAAGACGGGAGACGTTAGGCGAGGGAACTCGTGTGAACCGTAGCTGGTTTCCAATGGAGCGGGAGGCTTCTTGCCCAACAACGTGGCGAAGCCGAATTTGCTCTTGCGCTTCGTAGGTGTGGGAGGGACGGCAGGGTTTTCTTCAATGTCTCCGAGACGACCAAGGGATCTACGAGACACTCCAAATTCGCTATACATTCCGCTGGGATTCTTTGCGCGGTCGTGAGCACCTGCGAGTGGCATCGTCTGGATGCCTAGGTTGGGCCGTGTCCCGGTTCCGCTAAACGACCGCCGTCTCGCTTCACTCCGGAACGGTGCTTGCGGTGGTACGAGATCCTGCATGTCTGGTCCAAGATGGCGAAGATCGTATGTTGTAAGTGGCCTCGGCTCTCCACTCACGCCTTGTTGCGCTCGAAGCTTCACCTCCCCAGGGAGTGGAGGCAAAGACTTTTCTCTGGAAAGCGACACCTGAGAACGTGGAGCGGCTGACTTGGGCAGCGTCATGCCACCATTAGACACGAATGTTGTCTGCTGAGGCTTCTGGCGCATGTCAGGTTCGGAGGTAACGGGATGGATGAACACCGTGTGTCTCGCGCTCTCGTCCGGGACAAAGTCAGCTGCTTCCTTGTCATCTCCCTGCCCGTTGTTCTTCCGGTCATTGCCATCACCATTGCCAGCTGAGGGGCGCGAAGAGGTTGGTGACGGAACAAGACTCGTGGGAGCCGTGGAAGGTGACATACCAGCAGACGAGAGCCCACCGTTTCGGGGGGACGTCGTTGAAGGCAACGATGGCGTCGATGCATGTCGGGCTCCCGCACCACCTAGGTGTTCCCCAGGACCACGCTCCAGGAGATACGACAGCGGCGGGGGAGGTGCCAAGGGGGCATCGTCGTCATTGCGGTCTAATGATCGCAAAGATTCACGAGGAATAGACGAAATGTCGTCTTTGTGAGGTGCGCCTCCCTTGACGAGTTTCCAGATTTTGGCGAGGCCCTTGCGTTTTTTCTTGGGCTTTTCGTCGGCTACTGTGGCAAACACTTCCTCCTCGTTGGCTGCTGGGGGCCACAGCTGGCTGTGCCTTTGGGTAGACAGCGTGCTTCGCTGACCAACAGGCGAGCGAAGATGGGGGGGATTCGCTTCGCGTTGCAATGCCACGCTACGGAGGATGACCGATGAGACACGTCCTGCACGCCCAGCGAAATAGACACGTACTGCATATCAATCATGCTTCCAGACATCCCTGAAGGAGCCAAGCTATCTTGACTTCGCCACGCAGAGCTGAGGTTTTTGAACCCAAAGAATCGCGATCGCCTCGGTGACGTGGAGCCTGGGCAGTGTGCATCTGAAAACGATGCCTGAGAATATACCTGTCCCAAGCTTGGTTGAACTTCGATGGGAACAGTTAATGAGCTCGCTGGCCTCATGCTGATGGCAGAATACCTCGAGCTGAGCGCCGGGCCAAGGCCGGCGTCCGTGTGGGGTGCGAGGCTGTGGGAGGAGTAAAGAGAGGTGACATCGACCACTGAGCCTCGAGAAGATTTGCGCGCCCTACTGCGCTCGCGCTTCTCCTGTCTCCGTCGGCGTTCCTTGACCTCCCTTTCTTCACGTCGTACATCGACATGTTCGACAATGAGCCCATTGTCGAGGACTGTGATGTCACGAGACGGGTTACGGATGTGATGTGCACCAACTCCGTTCAATGTTGCGGCACGTGGTTTCAGTTTAAACGCGTTGTCGTCCGCGCCGTTGAAGTCGTAGGTGTAGCGGAGCTGAGAATAGGTGTCGCGAACGCTGATTTCGAGCTGCATCGACTCCTGCATAGCGCGCGCATGAGCAAGAGCCTCTGCCTCGAGCAACGATCTTTGAGCTTTGACATAAGTATCGATGGTCTGCTGCCTCGACGTCGGCTCTTTGGGTGTCTACGGCCGCAGCACATCAGGATCTGTGGCAAGCGAGAGACGGACGGCACACACCATTGTAGTCCACAATTTCAAATTCTGCTCTGTCAAACGGCCGCCTTTGGCACGGGGTCTAGAAGAACACTCGGAAGGGACGATGCCAGACGCTTCCTCTTCCTCTTCTCTTCTCAACAGCTCTTCAAAGAGGACATCGCTTTCCCGGTCCCATATGCCAGGACCGACGACGACGACATCGGCCATGTCTTGGTCCCTCATCGCACACTCGATGCATACCTCCTCCTGTTGTTGTGGTGGGCTCGGGGAAAAGATTGGGTTGATGGGGTCGGGGGTGGCGGCTGTGGGGGTGATGTACGTTGGATGCTGAGGATAAGCGCGGGGGGTCGATGATATGGGTATAGCCAAGGTGGGGCTGTACGGTCCCGGGGACGAGAGCCCGTTGGGGGAAGATAGTTTTGCAGGCGCAGCACCGTCGGGGAGAGCATATGTGGGGTGGCGCATCCCAGGATGGAGGGAAGAGGGGATGTCGCGGGCCCCGGCTGGTGGGGATGGGGGAGACTGTGTGTGCGACTCTCCAAGGGCCTTGAAGGAGTCGTTGAAGAGCTTGGAGTCAACGAAGCTGGAGCCGTTGAGCAAGGGGGTGGCAGCTGCATTACTCTGGTTGTTGCTGTAGTCATCGAGGCTGTATCGCTCGACTGGACGACGGGGTGTCGCTAGGGATGCATAAGAGGTGGCAGTTGCGGTGTGGGGCCGGTCGGCGCCTGAGGAGGCGTCATGTCTCTCGTCATTGGGAGGTCGTCTGTCCTGTGTGGGATCCGTCGTGTGTGATCCGTCGAGGCCCAGGGCGGACGGTAGAGGATGGGCATCGCTGGGAAGGAAGGCGGGGTCGTCCCGAGAGTCAGGTAGGACGGGAACCATGGGAGGAGGCTTGAAGGAGAGGGAGGGGTATCTGTTGTCCTTGAAATCGAGATCTGAAATGGCGAGACCGTGCTGGAGGAAATTGAGGAGGTTCGGAGGGAGATTCGGCGAGAGGGTCGAGTCTTGTCGAGCGGGATGGAATGCAGACACCGTGGCCA
Organism: Boletellus aff. obscurococcineus; assembly: GCA_038089335.1. Taxonomy (NCBI): domain Eukaryota; kingdom Fungi; phylum Basidiomycota; class Agaricomycetes; order Boletales; family Boletaceae; genus Boletellus; species Boletellus aff. obscurococcineus. Next base: position 11,506 of record JBBPKP010000090.1, on the reverse strand, counting down.
TCGCCAGAGGGAGGGAGGGAGGGGGGCGGGGGTGGCGAGGTGGCGCGTGCACAGGGAGGTCCGACGATGCACGCTCGCGGGTGAGGACGGCGCTGTGCAGACAGACGACGTCGACCGAGCCGATTCCAACCACACTCTGGTTTCCCATGCCTTGCCAGGCACTGCCTTCATCGTTTACCCGCCTTGTCACCGAAACACTGCCAAGTGCAGCTGCACCAGCCACCGCTGTTCCGCTCTTCTGCCACAAATCTAATCCATACGTACAACACAAATCGACAAAAAACGGGTCGGCCCCGACACTAGGCCCCCCGCAGTGCACCGACCCCGCGTATCTCGTCCGCGCCCACCAGGTGCTGTCGAGCATCGAACCCGGCCTCGCCTTCCAGCCTCGCAATCACGTCGCTAGCAACAGCATCGACGGTCGATCCCGTCCTGCGGGGGCATTCCGGGACTTGTCGTTGGCGAGGCACAAACTCGGGAATGTCACGTGCCTTTCGGTCCAGCCCCGGTCGGATCTGGTCTGTAGGTGCCGGTTCCCTCGTCCCCGGCGCTGCCGTTCCCAGCTTGCAATGAAGCCCAGACAGGGGGCACCGGGATATCCCCCCGCCAGATGGCCTCTCTGCACAGACGTCCGACGCTTGTGATGGGGACAATGGCACCGCTGGTGCACGACCGCGACACACCTGCCGCATGCATTTCTGAACCACCCCGGATGCCCATCGTTGTATGTCCTCGTATGCGAGCGACCCGAGTGTCACAGGGGCCTCGACTTTATCATCCTCATTGGATGACACGCGCATCATCATACTGGCCGCAGAGTCTTCGGAAATCGCGAGTTCCTCGCCCGTGTCATGTTCGGTACGGGTCGCCCTTTCGGTGCCAGCAAGGTTCAGTCCCGACTCACTATTAGCATTGATAGCTGCGATGAGGTCCGCCCCGAGAATGTGAGGGAGCATGCGTTCGTGCGTCGAGGACCCGCTAGAGTATTGAGAGTCACTGTCATAGTCCGAGTCACTGCCGGACGTGCAAGAGTCATCGCCCCCATCCCGACGTGCGGCGGTCCTGCGACTACGGAGGGCGGCACGGGCGAGGACACCAAGTCGACGTCTTCGGGTCACATATATACCTGATTCATGTGCAGTAGCGGGCTCTGGTAGTGATGCCAGGCCCCGTACCGGCAGATCGTAGGCTGCCGTCGTTTCAATGACCACGGTTTGCGCCCTCATCGGCTGCGTACTCGGCTGACCTTGAGTAAGGAATGCAGCACGCCAGCGTGCTTCCGATGCAGCACAACCAGCCTTAGGGGCAGTCTCACCGAGCAGCATCGTCGGATTGTGGATGAGAGCGTGGGGTGATAGTGATGAAAACTGCTGATCGCATCCAGGAATAGAGGTCCCGTGCGTAAAGTAGTGTCCCGCCGATACCGACACTGAGGGATACCGTCTGACCACGGATTGGGGAATGAACTCCAAGCTTTCGGGACATTGCTTCGCCAACTGCATGTCGATGATATCATGAGCACTCTTAACGGAAGAAAACAGTAGCAGATACGACCTCTGTCCCTCCAGCGGCGGGGTTCCCCGCCTGAGCGCTTTCGGTGGCGTCCCCTACCACATGGTTACGATATTCTCGAACAGGAGCGTTCATTGTAGCTGCCGTCACATCCTCGTCTGCAACACGCTGGGTCGGGGGTGAAGTCAAGTGTTGTCAACGCAATGCAAGACATACCATTTCCGCATCAAGAGGGTTCTTGCCTGTTTCTGCGCGCTCTGACGAGCCTGAGAGACCGTGACTACACTGCTCGGCACCCTACTTCCATTAGCAAAGGAAAGAAAACATGGGTGGGGATAGGTACCTTGACGACTATCAGTCCGCCATCTTCTTGTGTAGAAGTCCCTTCAGGAACAGTGTGTTGCACACGAGCAGCGAGTTTCTTTCCAGGATCGAGATCACAAACGGAGGTGTTTGCAACATCGAAAAAGGCAACCTCCGTCGCGTCTGGAAAAGGAAGGGCGATCTCAAGGGCACTCCGACCACTCCGCATGAAAAGCTCTCCAGTGTGCCTGACATCCGGGGAGCCATGGTCCTGAGGTGGAGCTCGGTCTGTGTCCGTCTTCCCGCCTGACTGCAGTGCTACCGCTTGTGCGGCGTCGGCATCCAAACATGCCAGTGGCTCGGTGACCACAGAGAGAACAGAGTTGTCGGATGCAGCACAAGTGGAGGGCGCGGTCTGATGGCGTTCTCCGTCGCAAGGCAATGCGGAGGAAAGGGCTGGACTCTCCACCTTGAGTTCGATCTGTCGCTTGGCATTGGACACGTCGGGGGACACCTGAATATTCTGTTCGCGGACAAGTACGTCCCTGCTGGCGAGGATGCTGTCGAGCATGCGCTGTCGCAAATGAGGCAAGATGATGGCAATGTTAGGAAGTGTCAGTCCGATGCCTGCGATCCCACACAGGACGCGGGAGTCAGGCAACGTCAACCCCAACACGACAAGAAAGGGTGGAGAGGCCATGCCCGTTATGCGCAGCCATCCTGTCGTTGGGGTTGAGCTATAAATGCCTGCTCTGCAACTATTCATTGTACGGGATCAGCAGACAGTATGGACATTGGCGTGGGGAGCGAAATGGAGGGCCTGGTGCGAGAAAGACGAACGGTTGGGTGCGCGTACGCGTATTCCATCCAAGTATACCATTGCACGCGCGACATCACGTGCTCGGAAAATTAATGTTCGGCCACGGTTTGTCTATGCAAGGACTAAATTTATTGCTGCCCTGTCAAGGTTGGCCCTCGCCTCCCCACTGAATTACGTGTCTGACGAGGAATAACGAAACCAGAGGCGTCGTCAGAGTATTGGCGGACCATACTACACTCACCCTGCATAATTGGCTGAGCTACCGATGGTGACGCTGTAAAATATCTTCTCGGACGCTGAAGTAATTCGGATGTTGAATATGAATTCCAGCTGTACCAACGAGGGAACAGAGGCCGTACATCGGTGAGCGATGGAACGTGCAGTGCAAAGGGTAAGGGGATCAAACACATCGCGTATACAGGATGATCCTAGTCTAAGTCCAACAGCCAATTCACGCCTGGTCTGGTACCGGTTAAGAGGGTGAATTATTTGCGGTACCTGCGGAGGATGAGGAGAGGAGACAAGAGAGAAGGTGAGGGTGTGCTGACCACAAAACACTCTTTCTATTTCTCCTCATCTTTCGCTGAAGCTGGAGCATGCCGTATAGGAGGGCCTCGGCGGTAGGGGGGCAGCCGGGGACATAGATATCGACAGGGACAATGCCTGAGGAAGATGATAAGCGGATGGAGAACAGAGAAGAGGCACCATACGATCGCAGCCACGGACGACGGCGTAGGAGTAGTGGTAGTAGCCGCCACCGTTAGCACAGGAGCCCATGGAGATGACCCATCGTGGCTCTGGCATTTGGTCATAGACCTTCCTGAGGGCGGGTGCCATTTTGTTGGTGAGTGTTCCGGCAACAATCATGATATCGCTCTGACGAGGACTGGCACGGAAGACGACACCGAGACGATCCTGGTCGTATCTGGCGGCAGCCATGTGCATCATTTCGACGGCACAGCAGGCGAGACCAAAGGTCATGGGCCACATGGAACCCTGGCGAGCCCAGTTGACGAGTTTGTCGAGGGTGGCGAGGACATATTCTGGGAGGCATGAAGAAGGGGACGAGAGGAGACGGAAAGGAGACACACCAGCCTTGTTACTCGGGGTCTCGAGACTGAGCTGGTTCGAGCCGCGTATGGCGAGGGAGGTGACAGGCTCGGTGGGAGACGCGGAGGAGGTAGGCGAGGGCTCTGGTGCGCGGGCGGGGGTCGAGACGTGGAGGGGGCGGAGGATGCCGCGCGCAGGGCAGAGAGCTGCTGCACGGGAGACTAGGCGGGCGTGAGCAGACGGAATTGGGGAGGAGAGGATACTTGCCGGGGGCTCTGAGGACGGCGAGGGACATGGTGGGGTCGGACCACGCGGGCGAGCCTCGGGTGCACTCTCACGGAACACCCCCTATGGAGGGGTCGCAAGAATATTAGCCCCTGAGCAGAGAACACCGTCTCGAGCGCGCGCCGTTTCTCACGACCAAGCGAGTGAACCAAGTATGCACGTATATAAACTAAGGGTCCTCGCCGCGTCCCTCCCTCGTCCCTCTCTCTCCCCCGCATGCTTTCCTTCCGCAAGCCCGCAGAGAAACAGCCCGACGCGACGCTCGATGACGTCCCCGCGCAGCATGCGGAGGAGGCGCACCCCGGGCACTCCGCTGCGTCCACTCTCCAGGCTCAGCCCGCCAGCCAGCCTCGCCCCGCTCCCCCCACTACTGCTGCGCTCCTTGCCCCTCCCTCCCCGGTACACCCTCAGGCCTCCGTCCCCTCCGTCCTTACCCATTCTTCCTCCCAGGGTGACCCGCTCATGCAAACACAGAGCCACCCAGCGCTGCCCTATTCTCCTGCTGAAAATTCTATTGGTAAAGATCCTCGTCGCTTCTCCTTCCCTTCCTTCTCCTTCCTCCGCCCCGACTCGAAGAACAACCCTCGCACAGCTTCCCCGTCAAGCCCTTCCGAGAAAAGGGCTGGTCGTGCTCTCTCCGTTCTCATCGTCGGCTCCGCTGCCTCGTCCGAGAAGCGTGCAAGGGAGTCTGCCGTCGTTGCGCGCTCTGTCATAATCGGTGATCACAATCCCCCCAAATCGAACAAGACAAAGCCGCCGTCCAAATCCGATGTAACTCGCCTCAAGACCCAGCTTCTCGAGCCAAAGTCTGCAGCCAAGGTCATCACACAGCTGAGGACACTCTCCCCTCTCCCCGACGACCCTCCAACCAATACCAACGTCCCCATCCATGCTGTCTGTCTCAGCAAGTCCGACAGCGATGCCCATACCCTCCATTTTGCTCAACTTGAATCCGTCGCAACTGCTTCAATATCGGCCGTTTCCGCTGCCCTCACCAATCTGCATATCATCGACCTCGTCACTGCCCCTAACATGGGTCTCGGTGCACCGGCTTCTGCCCCAGGCCTCTTTGCTGGCGCAGTCCCTACCGCAGAGACCGTCATCGAAGGCATTGAGCAGATCACCCCACAACTCATGGCTTTGGGTTATGCCACCGGCAAAGCCATCCTTCCCGACCACAAGGGCGTCTTCCCTCCTACAGACAGGATATCTGTGCTTACATGTCAGGTTCATTCAACTTTTTCAGTTTCACGTGTTTACCTTCGATCCACAGATTGGTGGGGTTTCGACCTCTGTCTCCCCCCTGCGACCATCAGCTTCCTCGAAGCAGCCGAGTCCCCCAGCTCCGCACTTCTCAACTTACTCACAGCCATCTCTGTCCTCAACGAGGGTGTGCGCGAGATCATCCCCTTCATTCGTTACATTGCCCAATTTGTGCAGACTGAATGGAGTTTGGTTAAAAGAGCAGACGAGGGCAAAGGTGTCGTCTGCACTGCAACCTGGCTTGTGCCTGTTGCCCTTGTCCCCCGCCCTTGGGACTTTCCTGATCGGCCACCTTCTCACACAGAGTTGGCAACCACCGGACAGACTATGCCAACATCTCCGTCTGTTAAGCGGTTCCCTGCTCCGCCCAACCTTTCCACCGAAGTCCCCGGTGGTGCTCCTCGGCCTTCCTCAACTTATTCTACTGTAACTGGAGACGAAGACGAACCACGCTCTGTCATATCCAGTGTACCGCCCGTTCTCCCAGAGCTTGTGGTCAGCTCTCCGGGATCAATCGATGGTGCGCCACGGGAGAGTGTCGATGAGAAAGGTTACAATGCTCATGACGAGGCACAGCACAATGGGGAAGTCACCCCCACCCACTGATGTAACGCCATTCTTCTAGTTATTGGCCTGTCGCCGTCACAGATCCGCTATGATCTACTGTTTCTCCCCAGTTTATAGCTTCCACCTGTTTTGCCATCTACTCCCTCGTCTTCTGGAACCACTCGCTTCATACCCTACCGTATTGGCTTTACATTTCTTTTCGGGACGTTTTTGCTCTTGGGTCTACCTACCAGATAATCCGCGTGCAGATACTCTACACCACGTTCTTTAGTCCAATCACTCCATCAAGTACACTTTATCCTTCGGAAAGCCGGCGAACTCGTGCAGAGCACGTCGTGACCAGTCTGATGCAGTGGACCTTGGGATCCATAGTTGGACGGCTGTCGCGGTGATCAAGGGCACCCTATAATTGACTAGCGTCCAATCAGGCCCTTCCGTTGTAGTCCTCGCCCATGGTAAATGATGGTAAATAATATACGACGACGACAAACCCCTAGTCTCCTTCGGTCATGAGCCAGTTCGCAAAGTTGTCCAACCGCTTCTTTTCGGCTTCATCGGAATTCCCTTCCACGTCATCCCCAACACCACTTTGTCTGAAGTGCTGCTTCCCAACATAGAGCGATGCCTCAATGCGTCTACCGGCAAAGAATCGCCCGTTCATTTTCTGACAAGACGCTCGATCAGAGGGCCACACGAGCCTGGCTAGAATACTTGCCAACACGCATGCTTGGGCACTCAGAGAATCCCTGAACTTCACCGTCATGATCCCCTCTGGCTCCTTCTGCGAGTGATAATGAACTGGTTAGCGTGTGTTACGCAACAGAGCAAAATATCGACCTACATCATACAGCACTACATTTGTTACTTCTCCTAGTGTCGAGCACTCGTCGCGAACGTCCTCCTTGAGATCGAGGAGGAGAGAAGCGTCTTCGTCGAGTTCCTTCAAAGAAAACATGTACTTCAAGACGACAACCCTGCTGTTTCTGTTGGGCAGATTCATGCTGTCCTCTTCAGTCTTCGCCGGTCCAAAGCCATCTTCGTCATCCCATTCCTGTATTTTCCTGTACCAGA
>JBBPKP010000088.1:0-16402 GCA_038089335.1 Boletellus aff. obscurococcineus | reverse complement strand
CCGCACCTTGACTTGCGACTGTGCAATTCAGTGCGTAACCTTGAACAAACAAGGACTCTCTTGCACTTCTGCCGTGAGCTTTTAGTACATTGACGGCTTTGACGGGGTACTTGATATCCCCTCGGAGATTGATCGACTTGACGGCAAGCATTGCATCGACAGCCATGGGAGCAAAAAGATCGTCGTCACTTTAGAGTGACTCAGAGAGAGCACAAACGGCCGCAAGACATGTGGACGCACTTGCCGATTATCTTACTGGCCATACTGGTCCTGGCGACGTTGACCAGCGCCTCGCGCCCGAGTGCATCGACTTTCACGCTGAGATTGTCTTGCATGAACCTTACGGCTTCTCTGCAGGCGAGCCTGTAACCAGTGATGATGGTGGTCGGATGAATCTTTGCTTTGACGAGCTCGTTGGCGCGACGAAGTAGCTCGGCGGCAATAATAACGACGGAGGTGGTCCCATCGCCGACCTCCTTGTCCTGCTTCTGGGCAAGATCGACGAAGATCTTTCCGGCTGGATGCTCGACGGATAGAAGGGAGAGGATGGTAGCGCCATCGTTGGAGATTGTTACTTCCTGCTCGGGAGTGAACGACGGGGGCACGGACTGGATGGCGCACTTACGCCGATGTTGTCGACGAGCATTTTATCAAGACCAAGGGGGCCCAAGGAGCTCCTGAGTATGTTGGCGACCGAGAGCGCTGCGGTGACTGGCAAGGGGTAAATGGGCGGGATCGCGCTGAGCGTCGTGCTCACCATTCTGGTCGCGGATGTCCTGGCCAGTGACGCGGTCACCACCAAGGAATGCGCCTGCGCGCGGGTCGCGTTGGAACATTTGGTAGGGTGAGCAGGGCTGCTTACGCAATCACGGACGAACGAGACCCGGACCACCAACTGTGCAAAGCATGGCCCCGCCGCCGAAGCGACGGGTGTCCTACGTGATTCCTCCCCCAGCCGAGCCCGTCCCCCGCCTGACGCTCCCCTCGCTCGCCTTCCCCCGCCACGGCTCACCCCGTCCCCTCCTCTTTCCCGCACAACATCAGCCCGACCAGGCCAGCAGCCAGCACAGTCACCGCCTCGGTGTCACATCGCTCGCACTCGACGCCACCACCCAGCTCCATGGCCAGTCCGCTCCGCAAGGCATACTGTACACGGGCAGTCGCGACGGCCAGGTCATCTCCTGGGATCTCGGGCTCTCGCTCAAACCACGCAGAATCCCTCCCTCGCGCCGCAGCCGCGCTACCAGATGGGAGTCCTTGACAGGAATGGCAGACCAAGATCTCGCGGAGCAGACGGAGGACGAGGAACGGCGAGACGGCGATATCCTCGGGGATGTCAAGGAAAGCGGCGGTAGAAGGCGGCGGAGCAGCATCTATGACGACATCCCTTATGAGCGTCAGTGGGAGCTCGATCCCGAAACGCGCGACTTCAACCCGGTAAGGCGAGCCTCCATCCCCGTCGCGGCCTGAACCAACGAAGCGACCAGGACACGCAGTTCCGACAGTGCGCACAAATGCACACAGATTGGATCAATGACATTCTTCTCTGCAATTATAACCAGACCGGTCGGTCACTCCTTTGGTGCGTCTGGCAGGCCGTTGATACGCTGCAGTTATCTCTGCTTCCTCGGACGGCACCGTCAAAGCCTGGAATCCACACTCAAATCCTCAGACGGACCCATCAACCGTCGGCACCCACTCGGATTACGTCCGCTGCCTTGCCTTCTGGTAATTTATCTGCAGACCGACAAGCTCAGCTTCTCACTGTCGTTTAGTCGTGCGTCAAACTGGATTGTTTCGGGATCATTTGATCGGTCAATTAAGCTATGGGACTTGACACTGTCTTCACCAACTCCACAGCCTCTGCTAACCCTCAACCCCCCTGACGCAACTGCACCAAAGGCGTCGATATATGCTATTGCAGCGGATCCATATGGACATGCAATCGCCAGCGGCTCCCCAGAGCGCGTGATACGATTATGGGACCCTCGCTCCGGAAAGCGTACCGGGAAGCTCGTCGGTCATACCGATAACATACGAGCAATATTGATCTCTGATGATGCTAGATATGTATGGTCATCCTTTGAGTTTACTATGCGTGCCCTGACAGCACTTTTTCAGCTTCTGACGGGCTCCACAGATGGTGAGCGACTCTATCGTGTGGAACAACCTGATCTCATGATGGCATAGCTTCCATCAAGCTTTGGTCCCTCTCTTCGCAACGCTGCCTGCATACGTTCACCTACCATACGGATTCTGTATGGTCTTTGCATTCCACCCATCCATCCTTGAAGATGTTCTATTCAGGGGATAAATCCGGGATTGTCTGTAAAGTGGACGTCGAGGATTCCGCTGAGGTCGCAGATGGCGTGTGCATTGTACTCACGCGAGAATCGAGTGAGGAAGGTGGGGAGGGAATAAATAAGGTCATCACTGCTGATGACGAATTGCTCTGGACCGCGTCGGGAAGCTCCAAAATCAGTCGTTGGAAGATCCCCAAGCGATCGGTGAGGCGTGATGCAGAGGATGATCGAGACCTATTTTCAGAACCCACTGTGGCAAATAAGGCCGTCTCAGCAGGAGTGGAGTCATCCTGCTCGGCTTCACCTCCGACGCACCAAGGTAATTTCGCGGGTTGGTTGGCGTGTACCTACTCATGCGACACCAAGGCCTCAAGGATGACGTGCATCCATTATATCCGGATACTCCGTTTTCCTCCCTTGTCAAGCTCACTCATCCGAATAGCTCGTTTTCATCAACATTATTCACGTCCCGGGCACGCGATGCGGAGGTAGCAACCCTGTATTCCGCGGCCTCGGTTGTGTCCGTTCCAGGTGGGCGGTCACCGTTCAATACTGCTTTTCAGCACTCGACTGCCCTTATACCATCGAACACTCAAAGAGATATGAGAGGTCGTACTTCGATGACACACATCGACCGAGATTCTGTCCATGAAACCCGCACAGCCTACCCAGCTCAAGGACTAAGCGAACTTGCCTCGGAAGCCGCACCATTCAATTCTAACCCGGATATGGTAATCGCCGGCTCTCGTGGGCTCGTGCGAGCGGTGTTGTTAAATGACCGCATGCATGCCTTGACGGTTGATACGATGGGTCAAGTTGCTGTATGGGATATTGTCCGTGGAGCGTGCCGTGGTTGGTATATGAAAGAGGATGTTCAAGCTGCGAGCCTCCGTGGCAGTTTGGATGGTAGCGCTCGTAGCAGAGGGCAAAGCAGCGCTGTCGATGATAGGGAATGGTCCCCCCGCGAGGCGCTTGAGGCAGTCAGAGAACGCGTCGAGGGAGAGGCCGTCGTATCTCCCTGGTCGTCCGTGGATACGAAGACCGGAGTTCTCACCGTGCACATCAATGAACGATGCTTCGAGGCAGAAATTTATGCTGACGAAGCAGGCTTTGATTCGGACACACACCTCAACGACGAGCTCAGAAGTGCGTTCACGGGACAGTCTCATAAAAGCTTATGCTAACATAGAGTCGAAAGTAAACATCGGAAAATGGGTTCTTCGTAACCTGTTCCTGGGATTCGTACGGGAGGAGCAGCGCATCCGGCGGAAGCGCGACGTCCGTGGCTCAGAGTCTAGCCAGTCGAGTTACGCTAACACCCATCGAGGTGTGGGCGGAATGCCGACAGACGTTAATAGCGGCAATCCAGCTGCACTACATTCGCCTCTCGAGGTATCGAAGCCTTCATCGCGCCTGCCAACATGTACCAGCGTTATAACCTCCTCAAGCGCACTGCCAGCGATTCTTCCCGCTTTGCCCTCGGTCGCTAAGCCTTCTCCCTTACTCGCTCCGATGATCCCCTTGAAACCGGTCAGCCCAATGAGCAGCACTGCTCAGTCAGCCCTGTCGGATAAGCCACCCGTACCTCGTCCGATTCGAACTCACGGACTTGATGCACCGCCACCGAACGCAAGCCGTGAGCCCGAGCATAACCCTACTCGTGCCCGCCGACCTTCGACGGCAAGTACTGGTTTATCAGATGGTGATTTTTCGGGTTGGGTGGGTCCTGGAAGCCCCCCACGTCATACTGGCGACTCTGGACCCGTCACTCCAATTACGCCTGGCAGTGGCTTGATGGGTCGCCTTAAAAACCTCGGAAAGGGACCAGGTCGAAAAACAAATGACATTCCAAATTCTCCAGTCTCGAGCAATGCCGGGAATAACACGGATACTCCGGCCGCTCCTGAGGTGCGGCTTCATTCAGGCCGTTTTTCTAATTGTTTACCCGGCACATTGCAGGATAACGAACCTAGCTCTGCAAGAACACCTGTTCAAATTCTCCTGTCAACTCCCATATCTCCACCACCGTCTAGTGAAGCCCCGACTCTATCGCTGCCACCCAACATGACGGTGATGATGTCGGACGAATCATACCCAGGCTGGAAGATTGTATATCGCGGCAGCGTCTCAACCACTTGGGCTGACATGCATGCCCTCGAAGAAAGTATGCCACTCTGGCTGCTCGAATATCTTCTCCACAACAAAGCTGTTGTTCCGCATGCGAGTAAAATTAGTTTTGCCCTTTTACCTTGGCCGAACCCGGAGCCTGATGGTGAACAACTACCCGAACTCTTGAACATGTATGTGACGTCGTGCGCCGGTTATACTTTGTACTTATCACCAAACTATTTTCAGTGCCCAGTCGAAGTTGACTGCGAGCAAATTTCTTCGCGTGCGGAAGCTGACCCATCACGTACGTAACCTCATCTTGAGAATGGATTTGAGCCCATCGAGTTCTAGGTAAGGGATAAACTAGAGAAGCTATCGAGTACAAGTGGTTCCTCGTCTTTCGCCTCTGTTGACATGCCGACCGTACCGGGTTCTCCGAGCGTGGATAACTTCCACACACGAGCAGAGGAAATCTACGAAATTCTCTGCAATGACAGGGTACTTTCGCTCAACATGACCCTTGCTGCAGTGCGACAGTACTTCTGGAGGCAGTCTTCAGAATTGACCATGTACTATCGCCTAAGGAATCCAGCAAACTCCGGACGGCCCGTAATTGACGTTGCCACCACCAGCTAATATTTGACAATTTACTGCGGCTGCACTTGGTAATATTGCTGATTATAAACGAGGCAGCCATAGTATCACCAGTAATTCCTATCGGAGAGCGCGTAGCAAATTACAACACAACTGGTCATTTCTAGAAAACCACCCCCACAACTCCAGGTCAACTGAACTTCAATGCCACCTTTTTTTTCGGCGAAACGCGCTACACTTCCGACTGCTCGGGGCACTTACTCGTTCAGCCGAATTTCGATACGCATCACTCGAGCTAGGGCCGGCAATGCCACGTCACTCGCTCGGAAGCTCGAGGCCTGCGCTACATCCAAGTTCTTTCTTTCTTTTTAAAAAATCCTTGTTTATTGCCCTATGAGGAGTGGCGCTCCTCGTCAGACAGTACATACGCTGTATATATACTACCGTGTGACGTATTGTTATGGATCGTAAGATAACGACTCTGTTGATAGAGTGGATCCGAATTCTTACCTGCCACGTCCTCGAGTGCATCAGTGCCCCATTCATGAAGTGGAATAAGACTGATCAAAAGGTTCCTGTTGATCAAATGGATTTTGATGGTACAACTGACACAGAAGCTAGTTTGCAGTTCTCTTGACCATCCCACGATAGAAGCGCAAGTTGAACGGGACGCGGGGACAAAGACAGACGAAACTAGCAAGTCGCGTTTACACTCGACAACGATTGGGCAATCGCGGAGTGGATATCTATACACCGATCTTGGCACATTTCTATACACTGGTGAATGAGAGGTAAGATGTTCAACGCACGACGCCGGAGCAAGACTCGCCCTGAGAGTAGCCTCTGTGGTTATGCGACCTGACTGCCAAACATTTGTGATAGAAGAGAGTGCAGACATGCACGCGACGACGACGACGCCATCTGCCGCGCCGGATTCCTCCTCGGTGGGATCTAGTCTGATTTCGCCCCCAAACACCGCCTGGAAATACTATAGTTCAAGTTTCTGAGTCATTCTGGACGCTCTTACAGCAGAACAGGACGCGACGAGTCCAAACATCTCGACGCCTGCATCTGCAAGCGCCGTGCTCGCTGCTATCGAGCCAGATGCGATGCATCCTTCTATCCCGTCATTTTCAATGATCGTGATGAATACGTCTATGGTCGACTTTGGAAATAATTCCAAGCAAACGGAAGAGGCGATGGATTGGTGGATCGCGACGGAAAGCGATCTATCTTCGGCGTCCTTTGATAGGGATTTTGCTCGGTCTGATGGAGAGCGGCGGAACGCATGAAAGTGCTCACTAGAAGCGGTGATCGACGGTGGGTGCACGAGAACGGGGCAAATTTGACCTCGATATTCAATTTACCCATTTCGTTGTAAGTGGTAGACTTGGACTGCCTCGGGCCGTACCTGCCAGCGGTCAGACTGACCACTGTGAAGGGGCCGTGCGAGTGCTCACACGGCACATGCGAGTTTTGTCTTTTCAGTCTCGATGTAAGCTGAGCCGTTCGCTTGGCTGATTAGCCCGGGTTGCAGAACTCGGGAGGGATCAGCTTGGATGGCGTGGTGGCTAGTGCTTGACCTACAGATTGGGCGAATATCTGCTGGTTGTCGTCCGCGTCGCGCTTTGCGCGTTGTTGTCGAGAGATCCTGGCCTGGTTCAAAGACCGGTGGAAAGCTTTCCTCTGGGCCGTTTACACGCCTTCTGTCGAACGGTGCTTGAGCCATACCGTTGGCCGTGTGCGACGACAGTGACCGCTAGTAGGCTTACATAACGCAGATCGTCATGAAGGTTTCCTTCTCCCTCGCTAGCAAGAACGCAAAGCCGCTCGGCAGCGCCTCTTCTCTCGCCAGGCCAGCAGCGTTTTCACCGCTCGACGACGACGACGTCCAAACGACCACGCCGGTCGCGTCAGGCAGCAAGGATGCACCTGCGAACAAGACGCTCCTGGCCCATAACATGGCATCGTCAAAGGCAGCCCGGAAGCGCATGGGGCATGAAATGGAGATCGACGCTACGGTATACCAGTATGATGAAGTATGGGACAGGATGCAGCAAGCTAAGCAGAGACAGAAAGAGGCCAAGGACGCAGACGCGAAACAACGCAAGGTGCGCACACATTCCTTGGTACCCCTGACTAGACGCTCACGTGTAGCACGTCAGCCCAAGTACATTGAAGGTCTGCTGACTACCGCTGCTACTCGTCGGTTAGATCGCCTCAGAGCCGAAGAGAAGATGATTCAACATGAACGAGAATTGGAGGGGGACCAGTTCGCAGACAAGGAAGCGTTTGTCACGCAGGCATACAAGGACCAGATGGCCGAGGTGCGAATGGCCGAGGCAGAAGAAAGAGAAAGGGAAGGTTCGTTTCATTTCACCCTGACCGTCACGGTTCGCAATGAACTTGTGTCACCAGAGGCGGAAAGGAAAAAGCGGAAGGGAGTGACGACGGGCATGACACACTTTTACCGCAAACTTCTGGAGGACTCTGAGCAAAAGCATGAGGAAGCCGTCGCCGCTGTCACGGAGCGCAAGGTCCCAATCGGACCACAAGGCCCTTCCCTGACCATCACTAAGCCGGCAGACTTCAAGCCAATGTCTGACTTGGAATTAGCTCGGCTCGCCCGCGAGCAAGGAAAGGCCGTCGAACTAAACGACGATAACCAGATTGTCGACAAACGAGATTTGTTGTCAGCCGGGCTGAACCTCTCAGCGCCCAATACACGTCGGGTCGGACTACAAACAACGAGCAAAAAACCGGTGGACACGAGCGTGCCCCATACTCACCATGCCGCTGGGGTGGCGGCTAGTCGAAGAGAGATTGCTGCAAGGAGAACGGCAGAAATTCGACAACAGATGGTAGAAGAACGTGAACGTGAACAGACGGAGAGGCAGAAAGAGGAGGAGGAGCGGAGGCAGAAGACTGTTGCTAGGAGGAACACGGAAGCAGACCTACACGATGCAAGGTCCCGGTACTTGGAACGGAAACGTAGGAAACTGGAGGAAGGCACAACCGCAACGGACACAGCGGACGTGTCATGACATGGGTCTGCACCACTACGCGGATCGTCGGCCCCGCCATTGGACCATGCAAAAGCAAGTCGATGAAGACCCACGGGCGTGGATGACATACCGGAGGGAGAAAGTCGTGACTGAGCTCGAGGACAGCGATCCAGAGGGACAAAGACAGACATGGTACCCTATTAGGATGTCACTGCAGTCGGTATATGATAGTCTGTGAGGTCCGAGCGAGGCTATCGACTCGACAGCGACCATCACGATGGAAGAGGGTACAAAAGGCAAAAAGACCGTCTTCGTTGGCGGGATAGGCGACGACGTGGACGAGTCCGTCCTCTACGAGTGTTTCTCTGCGTTCGGTGCGTGATCTCTACCGCGCTGTCGATGGGACCACAGGCATACCCGCGTGTCTGGCAGGCGACGTCGTCGAGATACAGCTCCCACCAGCTGCGACGAACACCACGTCAGAGTCCGGTACGTGGCCCGGCTGCTCGGCCGTCTGGATAGTGAGTGCTCTGACGTCCCGCTCGTCAGAGGGCAAACACCGTGGCTTCGCGTTCGTCACGTACGGCTCGCCCGCAGACGCCCAGGATGCGATCGACAACATGGACCTCAACGAGCTCCGTGGAAGGGTGCTCAAGGTGAACATCGCCAGGCCAATCAAGGCTGCAATACAGCCAGGCGCCGGAAACAGAGCGAGTACGTGGTCTACTTCTCACAACCGCCCGCACCTGGTCACCGTCTGCCGCCAGTCTGGGAGTCTGAAGAGTGGCTCACGCAGTACGCGAAGCCGCTCGCTGAGAGCGGAGGTATGCCTCTCCCCACGTCTCAGTTCGTCGCCCCTCAGTCCAGCAACCAGGTGTTCAAGGACGGAACGCACAACGCGGAGCTAACAATGCAGGTGATTCAAAAGCTCAGGGTGCTGCTGATGAGGATGACGAGGATGCCGTGGAAGAATAGCTTCTGCAGTTGCAGAGGGCCAAAATGGATCAAGAGCACAACTATGGTCTGCGGTAGTACGGACAATGAAATAACGCTCAAAAGTCCTTTGGATGATTCATGTCTGATTCTTCAAACTGTGCGCGCGCACGCTTGATATCCTCTTGCATGAACAGCAGCTCTTCCATTCGAGCAAGCTTTTTTGCATCTGCAGGCCGTGACAGCGCCCGCCGCAGGTCTTCTATGGACAGTCGGCTCTTCCGCTGCGGTCCTCCCGCCGTCAGACACTGTCCCGCAAGTTGTGATATAATTGACCAAACAGCTGAAAGAACGCACGACGTCGACGATGAACTCGACCAGGATCTCTTCCATCACATTCACGGTGTCGGTGGCCGGATTCCTGTCGTCCCCAAACCCATACATCAGGCTCTTGACTGAGGCTCGCACAGTCAGGCTGGGTGGATCAAGACACGGGGGTCAACTGACGTTCTTTTGTAAATAGTCCCTTGAAGTTGGCATGTTTGCGACCCCGGCCAGAGGCGGCAGCGGCAGCGGTACCTAGGGTGGCGCCCGTCTCGCGCACATACGTCGGGGAATACGAGGAGAAGACAGTCGGCTTCGAGGTGGCGACTGCCGACGGGGTGATAGTCGCGGGCGTCTGTAAGGTGTATCTCGCCGCCGGGGAGGTGGTCTGGGTCTGTTGCTGGGGGACGTAGCTGTACGGGTACGGCCAAGCACCATAGCCAGTTACGCCAGAAGCATAGGCGCCTTGGTAGGCCGCAGCGTAGCCCTGTGGTTGGTACGCGCCAGGCGTTCCGGGATGGTAGGCAGCGTACGCATAAGACGACGCGGCGGGGTTGTGTTGGTAGTGCGAGTAAGACATCGTAGTGGCGCACCAAGGCGCCAGTCCCCGAGTAGATTAACAAAACGGGATAAAATTTCGCACGGTACCGTTTGCAGGTGCCTCGACGAATGCTGTCGACAAAACCCTCCTCCCAAGAGTCGGGGATCGCAAGTCGAACGAGGCGAGGCACCGAGACGTGAAGCCAGCAAACACGGACCATCTCTGTGGCCCAGATCACGTTGGACGCACACCGCAAATACGGCTACAGGCAGTATACTGAACAAATGAACAGGTGAGCCAACGCGGGCTGCGAAGAACCCGAGAGGGCAGGGTCGGGTTGCGAAAATCAGCCCACTTTGGCGAGACGACGTAGCCCTCTCCAGCTCAAGTCCCGACAGGCCGAATGGCTCAGGAGGGAGCAGCGCTGGCGAAGGCACGGCACACACCAGCGTCCTATTCCGATTGATCTAATACAACAACGGAATGCCGATAGGAGAATGAGATGAGAACGATATCATGACAATGCGGCAGGTGGACTGAGGACTATCCGGACCCTGACGCTCGTCGTCGTGCTCACCACCATGCTCGAAATGGCGACCTGGCGGCGGCGACGACATGCCATTCGAGCGGCTTGACCTGGGGAAGAGGCTGTGGCTGTGTTCCCTCATGGTCGTAATGGCTTCGGCCACAGAAAGTGGTCTAACAGGCGTGTACTCGTTTTATTTATTCATCGATGAAATTTATATGCATCTAGTATGGTCGCGAAAAAGAAACGGAGGTAAGTGCACCACGTTCTTTTTCTTTGCTTTGCGTGTTGCGTGCTCAACTACATTCTTGTTGCCCTAGCAATATTTATTGTGATGACTATCCTAGGTATGCGCACGCCCAACAAGTGCCAAATGAGTTACTGGTGCCGGTGGACACGGAACTATCCTAGGGGCAACCAGAAGCTACCGAGCATCCTGATCACCACCACCACCACGCGTTACGACGCCGCTCGAGTTGGATCGACGCCAAGTACACCAACGAGAGCATGGTGCCCAGGGCATTCGAAGCAGAGTACCCTTGATGACGGGTGCAATGACGCGCGTGGCAGGTCCGCAACGGCGCAAGGTGGAAGAGGGGGACAGCACCGTGACGATGTGTATCGAACGGCAGCGACGATCTCGGTGGAATCCCAGAAGGCTCAACGTGACGACCACGAGCCGGTGCACAGCATCCCGCGGGGCGTTGCCAACATGAGCGATCGCGCCGTCATTCTCGGATCGACAGCACTGAACGAGATCGTGCTCAAGGTGGCGATGGGTGTCGGGGACGAGGTGGGGGAGAGGGTCGAGTCGACGGTACGTGAGTATGGAGAGCATATTCATTGGGATGCCGCCGTAGGCTGCGCGTATTAAGACTCGAATGAACACCTTCGCTCCGTACACCACCTGCAGTGCGAGTGGACAAGCCATCCCACTGAGGTCTGTCAGCAAGAGCAATCCAAGGCGTCATCACTCACATATGAATTTCGGAACGCTGTCGCCCGTACCTCTTTACTTGACAAGGGGATGGACACGTCATTTAAAGCCTCTCCCACTTGGGCAGGAGAGCCGGCGCAATTCTATTTGCTCCTCTTTTGTGGGGGTGCCGCTAGCATCACTTGCCGAGCTGTTCTTCCTGATCATGAACAGAATCAACCCAGATCCGCGAGCCTTGCCGGCCTGAAGTGTCACAGCATCCGAGCCCGTCAGAACAAGCAAGGCAAGGCGTCATTAACTCACATGAACTTCCGAGCACTCAAAACGGAGTCCGATTAGAACATAAAGCCGGCTCTGGAATGAGAATGCGACGCACCGGTGAAGGGAGAATACGATTGCTCCTTGAGAGACCATGATCATCCCTCAAGTAGTTGGTCAGCGCCGCCAAGAACTTGGTGGAGCTGCTTCCTTCTTTTCAACTGCCCTCGACTCATCAGACAAAGACGAACGAGTACTAAATTCGACACACACGACGTCGGAAGTGTTGGATGGGAGGAGCAATGTTGGCCGGTTTTGGCTGCCTCGTCTACGTATCAGACCCTGAATGTTTGTAGACAAGTAGCTATACAGCAATACAGAAATAATAAGTACTTGTCAGAAAGGCAGAATCTCAACAGATTACGCACCGTTTGGTATCCCGCCGTGGAACCAAATTGTTGCAGGGTATCCCAGTACGGGGATGGCGTCCTGCTTGCTGACGTCCGGGAGACAGGTGGGCACCAGACTCGGATGTCTGGGTGTCCCGAGGCGTCATTTTTGCGGTCAAGCTGTTTCGTCTGGGTTCTGAAATACCCCGATCGGTAGACGAACAGCTACCTTGACCTTGACGAAGCGTAGGAAACCGGTCAGTACCAACTACAGCAATACCATCATAGGTCACATACCATTTTATAGCCAGCTATTAGACGTCCTGCAGCATCATCCAGCCCCAGGCCAGATGGCTTCTTCTGATCCTGCCACAAGAAGACTTCACCAGGCTTCAAATTCGGGATATCCTGGACCGCCGTCGCCGTTGCCGAGCTGTTTCGTCATCCGCCTATCGGACCACCTGGGTGAGCAGATGGACAGCAATTTCGACATCTATGCAGCACCCGAAACCGGTGAGGATCAATTAGAAGCGTAACACACTAGTCTCGTACCGCTTTGAAGCCTGAAATCAGACATCCTGCAGGGTTACCCGGCACCGGGCTGGGTAATTCTCTGGGACCTGCCATGAGGGGGCCGGGGGGGGGTTCTCACCAACATCTGGGAGAACGTGGAGCGCCAGGCTCAGACTCGGATGGATTCGTCAACCTGTGACAGGGCCCCTTTGTCTCGTCCACAGAGGAGACCGGTCGGCCAAGAAGGGAGAAGGAACCGAGCGAGGGCGACGGGGTGGCCGGATTTATATACCCAACGGATTGAGGTTCGAACTAGGTGTACAGCCTTCGAGTTGCGTCGACTCGGGCTGTTCTAGCCTTGTCGATCACGGTCGGTCGTGACTGAAATTCGGTTAGAGCGACTCGGGCCGAGCGGGCCGGAACACTACGAACGGAAGCTGCCGACCTGCCTAGTGAATATGTGACAGCCCGTCAACTAGCACATAGCGATAAAATTTCGCGCGGTACCGTCTGCAGGTGGCTGGACGAATGCTGTCGACAAAGAGTCGGGGATGTCATCTAGCGCTACACGTCACCAGCCAGATCGCCTCTCTCCAAACCCCGTGCGCCGTCCATCATCTGCCGTACTTTCTGCCACTCCAGGTCGATGATGCCGCGCTCATCAAGCCATTCCATGACACTATCCGCATCGTACGGGTCGCGCGGCGGCTGGATGCCACCAGAATACGCAACCTTGACAAAGTGTCGAGTCTTGTCCCGGGCTTCCGTGATCTCCCGCTGCAAAGATTTGTAGAGCGAATACTACGTGGCGTCATCAGTCCGTCACCCATAAGGCTTTCTGCATGATTGGACGAACCTCCCAGTGGCTGAATTGATGGTAAACTTGTGTGCGCGCGGCGCAATGTCGGCCGAGGTGGAACTTGTGCCTAGCGTCGCCATCGCTATCCACGTCGCTCTCTCCGTCTTCGTCCTTGTCCCCGTCTTCATCTTCGTCTTCGTCCCCGTCCTCTTCCGAGTCTTCATCTGACTCGTCGTCAGATAAATCCTGTTCATGGCCATCAGCGACCATTGGGGAGCAGGTTGCGCGACAATACCTCGAAATCACACCTATCGTATGGGTTCCCGCTGAGCCGCCCTATGAATGTGGACGACCTGCTGCCGAGGTTGCATGCATCACATTGGGATACCGCAAATTTTAGTCGAATGAGAGTGAATTCGGGATATGTTTCCAGCGCCTTCTTAAACTCTGATTTCCACACGGATGACGCCACGAGTGAGTCGCGCATCCCGCTCAGCTTGCGGCGCGTTACTTGCAACGGGATAGAAAGATACTCCTCCTCTGACGACTTGGTAAGTCATTTCGCTCCGAGCGGGTGCCGAACAGACAGACCGTTGAGAACGCGTTCGAGAAAGGGGCGTCTCTGGGCCAGAGGTCGCACGGCAATATGGACAAAAAGCTGACAGACAACCTTGAATTGGTGTGTCAGGTCTTGATGTGTGCTCAGACTGAATGCGAGCGGAAGTTGCGCGGCGGGACCGCCGAGCGCGTCGTCAACGATGAAACTGTCGTCTTCCTCGCCGCTGCTATCGGTGTCGCCATGGGAGACATCCGAGTCTCCGCTGTGATGCGGCTTGGCACCCTTGAAAGGGACGTCGTCGGGGCTTTCTGACTGCGAGTCTGGCTCCGAAGAAGACTCGATTGTCAGTTCGCTGCGCTTTCTGTCTTTGAGCACTCGGGGGCGATCAGTGGGGTGACCGGAAGACTCGTCTACGCCGCACTTACGCTTCAGTTTCTCCAAGTTCTTCTGAAACGCAGTCATCTTGCCTCGAGAGCGCAGACGGCTCTCGAGCACTTGTAAGACTCGTCAACGGACAATAACGCTGTGAACCAACAGCACTGACTGTTTCCTGCGTCGACTGTGTCATCGTCACCTTCGGGGGACGGCGGTCTTATGCCCCTGGTGAACTTGCGTTTGCGGGGGACGTCGTCGTCCTCGGAGTCGAGTACGACATTGGCTGATGCCGTTCGACGGCCAGTCGTCTCTTCCGTCGCATCGTCGCTTGCACTGCCTAGGGCAGTCTTCCACCTCTTCGGGCGGCGGGGAGAGGGATCGTGGTCGCTGGTGTCAGCGTGATCTGGCTCGAAGCGTATCGCCGCGACATCGCTGTCCGTGTCTGACGCCTTGTCGGCGCTGGGGGCTCTGCGCGTCCGCTTGCGTCTCGAAGGGCCGGCGCTGGGGGACAGGCTAGACGAGGAGGATGAGGGGGATGCGGTGAGGGTCCGCTGCTTGGTGCGTCTTGGAGGCATCCGAGTTCACGCAGAGACCAAGCGATTCCATTCACGGCCTACAACAACAACGACTATCCCAGGTCAGGCCGCACGGAGTCTGGCTTTCTGTGCCTTTCTCGCTCTCTCCCTCATGAGCGTAGACCCGATGAACCAGCCTATTCCTGAGAGTCCGACAACGAGCAGGAAGGCGGGCAGCCGGATGGCCCATTCGCGAGCGGGAAAGTAGGCGTGCACGGGGCTGGATGCGTCGAAGAACGGCTGTGAACGGGGAGTGAGCGCGGGGACGGACGCGGGCGGGGTGGGCTGACGAGGAGAACGGCCCACGCGGTGTAGTAGACAAACACGAGCGCGGCGACGAGCAGCATGGAGCCGCCGAGCGCCTTGTCGGTGACTGCCTGTGTGTGTGTCGTCGGCGGCTGACCGACGCGACGTGGAGCGCACTCACCATCGGCGACGTCGTTCGGGTGCAAGTTGACATGGACGCGCACGCCGTCGCCTCGCTCGCACACGTCCGCATCCTCCTCCTCCCCGTCGGACACGTCCCCAGGTCCACGTTCGACGCCTACGCCGCTGAGATTCGCTCGTTCGAGTCCATCCGTCTCAGCGACATTCCCGGCGATGCAAAGGACGAACGAGGTGCGCACACCGTCCCCGCTCGCCCGCCCTCACCGACCCGACGCCAGCCCGGTTCATGCCCAGCCCCCTCTCCAGCGGCCATCTCCACCTCCGCTTCTCTTTTCACCCCAGCCGCCCCGCCCACGCCGCCCTCGCCCTCTTCCGCCCCTCCCACTTCAATCTGGGCGTCATCGGCATCGCCGCCTGCTCGTCTTCTCTCCCGCTCTCCTCCGCCTCGGAGCAGTTCGAGAGCAAGCTGGCCGACATCTCACCCGGAACCACCACCTTTCCCCTTGCCAAAACTTGCTTTGCCTTCCAGGACGACGACGGTCCCAACGTCGGCCTCGGAGGAACCCCTCCCGGCCTCTCTGTGATCCCGAATGCGATGGGAAACAAGAAATTGTACATCGGGACGCTGCTTGCAGACCTGTGCTCGCAGATCTTGGCAGAGCTCGGACATCTGGTGTGTCCTGTCCGACGTATCCCTCATCCGTGCCTCACTCCGTCAGGTCCACCTGCTAGAAACACCGCTAGGGAACGAGTACTTGAATGCCACTCTCTTCCCAACGCTACCCGTCGCCGCCGAAATGCCGTTTCTGCTCGAGTCCAGTGCCCGCCAATTCCAATCCGCCTTCCCTACCCATTCCAGTCAGCCAGACCTCGTCCATCTGTCCTCCCCGACGAACAACGGGTCACCACGCAACTCTTCTCGCGGTGGGTCAGCTCCCGGATTACAGCGCCATTCGACTCTGGGTCCCCCACCCGCCAAAAAACGTGGCACCCCAGTCGGAACCACATCCTCTCACGCAAGGCTTTTTAAAGTGTACGGAGACTTTTTTCTCCTGGCGGGGAGGACGCAGGACTCCAAGATTTGGTCTGTAGACCCCATTTACCCTCGCATTCCACGAATGACAACCTCGGAAGGTACCAGGAAGCGCTGTCCTTGTTCAAGGCCGGAATAGACCCTGTCTGGCAAGCGTCCGCCATGGAAAGCTTGGCAGTGATTTCCATTCTCGACTCGTGGGCCGCCGGCCAGGGACTGGTGAGTCTCCGTTGGCACCAGCT
>JBBPKP010000082.1:0-20424 GCA_038089335.1 Boletellus aff. obscurococcineus | reverse complement strand
ACTTAAAGGCAGAGTTCCAGCGGCCCTCCATGCTGGCATATCCAGACCCAGAGAAGGAAATGCATGTAGAAACAGACACATCAGGGGTCACAACTGGAGGAGTACTCTCCATGCTCAGAGATAATGGACTTTGGCAGCCAGCCGCATTCATATCACACTCGTTCAACTCTGCAGAGCAGAATTACCCCATATACGATAAGGAGTTACTAGCGGTAATTTGTGCCCTGGTGGAGTGGTGACACTACTTAATTGGAAAGGAATCATTTGAGATTTGGATGGATCACAAGAATCTCGAATATTGGAAAAAACTGCAGACGCTGTCTCCCCGCCAAGCTCGTTGGCATGCCATGCTTATGGAGTACAATTATATAATTAAGTACAAGCCTGGCTCTGCAAATGGAAGAGCAGATGTGCTGTCCCGGAGGCCAGACCATGGAGATGTAGTAGAAAACCATAACACAAACATTACGGTCCTTCTGGAATCAGTTTTTGTAAACAGACTTATGATATCTTCCCCTTTCTATAATAAAATACAAAAAGAATTAGAAAAAATAAAAACAGAAAAAATAGACGGCTTCATTTATGATACAGACGAAAAAATAGTCAGAAATGAAAAAAATAAAGTCTTCGTGCCAGAGGCACTTAGAATAGAATTACTTAACATATGTCATAACTCTCCGATTGCCAGGCATGCAGGACGGGCCCGTACTGTACATTTACTTATGAGATACTTTACTTGGCCTAGAGTTACCACCAGAGTAAAGGAGTACATCGATGCATGTCAAACATGTGCTAGAACCAAGGGCATACAAAGACCTCCGGCAGGAAACTACTTCTGCTCCCTACTCTGAAGCACCTCTAGGAGGACATTTCTGTAGATTTTATTACTGGACTTCCGGAATCAAACGGAACAGACAGTATTTGTGTAGTTGTAGACAGGTTCTCAAAAGAAGTGGTATTCATTCCATGTCAAAAGACAATTTCATCCTTAGATCTAGCTAAACTATTTAGAGACAATGTGTGGTGTATACATGGACTCCCTACTTCCATTGTCTCTGACCAGGGTCTGCAGTTTATATCAGACTTCACTAGTAACTTACACACCAGGGATATCAAGATTTCAGTGATGTTTAAAGTGCATTTAAAATGACAATCTCTAATTAGAAATTTAAGTCTTGTATTTAAGTCTTATTTAAATTTGAAACCATAAACTACAATAAAAATAAGATCTGTGCTTTGACATATAAAAGCTCACAAAATGAAAAAAGAAATAATAAATGTAACTTTCCCTGAAAGCTAGCACACAATTTGAGATTTCACAATGTGCTTTTTGTTGATTTGAAATTCTAAATTTTAATGGACAAAACATTCAAAGATAAATTACTTCTGCTATTGGACCTTTCATATACATGTTAACAATTGAAATTTCAGACACCATTTCAGGCCACAAAAAAATTGAAAATTTCACAACAAGAAAAGTAGTTGCCCCTCTACTGCCCACTCACTGACCCATTCAGCAGGCACTGATTGGGAGATGAGCAGAGCAGTGAGTGCATGATCATGGGCCATCTGTCGACTTGAATGCTACTACAACTAAGTTAATATACATAGTAGAGCTAAGTTGGTCCAAATTCGCTCGAGATGTTGCTCGAACAAGCCCCATAAACCACATATGCCAGCTGCACCAATCTGTGTGGAGAGCAACATCCAGTAAACTCACCACATGTTACAAATGAGAGGTCTTGCCAATTACCAATCCCAGGTGGGTCTTCAGTAGTGAGTCCAAGATCAGCAGGCCTGCTGGTGACATACTTCAGAAACCCAGTGTGTTGGATTGATTGCCCAATGGGACCCAGTTCAATGGCATAAAGAGCTCCTCTGGGTGAGGGAGAGCAAGCTGGAAAGGAATCATGGATGTAAGGGAACATGGAGTGGGAATTAATCATATCCACATGAGCAGCATTCATCCCCAGTGTTCAACATGAGGACAAAGTGATCACCAACTGGTAGCACTGTACGACGCTGGCGCCAACCACAGTAGACCATAGTCAGCAGGGGGTGAGGAAGGGAGACAGTGCCTGCAGTAAACCACAGGCACCAGTAGAGGGAGATACACCCAGTGTTCAACATGAGGATGAGGTGATGATCGCCAACCAGTAGCACAGTACGATGCTGATACCAACCACAGTAAAACATAGTCAGCGAGGAGAGAGGGAGGGAGACATCGCCCACAGTAAACAGGAGTCACCAGTAGAGGGAGATACGCCCCAGTGTTCAACATGAGGACGAAGTGATCGCCAACTAGTAGCATAGTACGACACCGACACTAACCACAGTAGACTATAGTCAGCAGGGGGTGAAGAAGGGAGACGGTGCCTGCAGTTTACTGCAGGCACCAGTAGAGGGAGATACACCCAGTGTTCAACGTGAGGACGAGGTGATCATTGCCAACCAGTAGCATGGTATGACACTGATGCTGACCATGGTAAACCATAGTCAGCGAGGAGAGAGGGAGGGAGATGATGCCTGCAGTAGGCCACAGGCATCAGTGGAGGGGTACTCCCCAGTGTTCAGTGCCAGGAAATGTGGAAACGAGGTGGTCACCAAACAGTGTGGCATAGACACACCAACACTGACCATGGTAAACCATAGCCAGCAAGGAGAGGGAGGGAGACAATGCCTGCAGTAGACCACAGGCATCAGTGGAGGGGTACTCCCTGGCATTGGACACCAGGGAGTAGATGGTAGAGATAGAAGTGGCAATCAACGGATCCCACACACTGTCAGGTGGCTGTGTGACTTTGTACTGATTAACAATAGAATGCCAAAATAGGTATGAAGTTCACACCACACAGCCACCTGACAGTGTGTGGGATCTGTTGATTGCCACTTCTATCTCTACCATGCCCCACCTACTCCCTGGTGTCCAACGCTGGGGAGTACTCCTCCACCAATGCCTGCAGTCTACTGCAGGCATTATTTCCCTCCCTCTCCTCACTGGCTATGGTTTACCATGGTTAGTGTCGGTGCGTCTGTGCCACACTGGTTGGCAACCACCTCATTTCCATATTTCCTGGCATTGAACACTGGGGAGTACCCCTCCAGTGATGCCTGCAGTCTACTGCAGGCATTGTCTCCCTCCCTTTCTCCTTGCTGACTATGGTTTACCATGGTCGGCGTCAGCATCATACCATGCTACTGGTTGGCAATCATCACCTTGTCCTCAGGTTGAACACCAGGCATATCTCCCTCTACTGGTGCCTGCAGTTTACTGCAGGCACTGTCTCTCTTCTTCAACCCCTGCTGACTATAGTCTACTGTGGTTAGCGTTGGTGTCATACTGTGCTACTAGTTGGCAATCACTTTGTTCTCACATTGAACACCGGGGTGTATCTCCATCTACTGGTGACTCCTGTTTACTGTGGGCGACGTCTCCCTCCCTCTCTCCTCACTGACTATGGTTTCCCATGGTCAGCATCGGTGCGTCTGTGCCACTGGTTGGCAACCACCTCGTTTCCACTCTTCCTGGTGTTGAACACTGGGGAGTACCCCTCCACCAATGCCTGCAGTTTATTGCAGGCATCGTCTTCCTCCCTCTCTCCTCCCTTACTATGGTTTACTGTGGTCAGCATCCCCACCTCTGTATATGTTGCTGGTGATCACCACATAGTCTGCCTTGATTCCCTCACCACTACCTCTGGTTTATGGCCATTACCCTCTCCTTGGGCTGGTCAGCAGCCTGTCATAGGTGTATTTTTGTGAGTGGACACATCTGGATCCTCATCATTAATGGTAATATCAGCCCGTGTGTGCAACAAATACTATTCATGATTACGATCACCCCTTTTTCGATTTCATGTACATGTCATAGTACAAACATATGACCTGGGAGAGTGTCAGCATTGCACCCTCCCACTTCCCTCGCTCCTCTACATCCTTGATTCTTTTCCAACCTGTGCTCCATTTGTCTGGATGAAATCTGGTTCGCATCTCTTTCAGGCATGCAGGAAATTCACCGCTCATGTACACTTTCAAGCCCTCTAGGAAATATTTTATCTCCGTGTCATTTATGTCCTTGGAGGAAATGAATTCTGGCTTCTCATAGACTGGCCACAGGACATCAGCGACATCCACGATGCCCCCAACTGGTTGTCTTGCACACCACACCATCATATCGAGGAACCGTTGTACAGATAGTGTGTGCATCCATTTTCCACCAGTGTATCTTTTGATGATATCTCGTTTTTCCTTGTTCCAAGCCTTGAGTTTCGGGTCATGATCCTGTTTACAGTTAGCAGTCTTAATGAGGAGACTACCACGAGGCTCGCCTTTTGCCTTAATTCTACCACATTTTTGCCAGTTGGTGTTTCGAGGAATGGGACTGGCATGAAAGGTATTTCTTGAGTTGACATCATAGGTTCCTGGCCATAGTTAGGATTCATAATTGCTGACATTGACATTGGTTCAGGCCATTGTGCAAATTGGATACGAATCCTCTCCTCCTTCTCTTTCTATTTTTCTCCTTGACTTGGGCCCACAATCATTGAGCTACTTTGGGGGACATATCCCTAGTACACTTGATGGACTGGTTGTCGTACATGTACAGTTTATTTGGGGACCATGATGTCTGTGACCCTATACTAGAAGAGCCTGGATTATGTAGATTACAATATTGTCGCTTGTTTTATGTCTACACCTACCAGTTCGCTTTGGGGGGATCTTCGGGATGTCTGAAGTAGTTGCACATCTTTCATCATCAGTACAGATTGACATTGAGCTATACGAATCTTTTCTCGATGCCTCCATATGGCTGCAAGTTGACGAGCTATCCAGTATGGCATTTTCTCGCTGTCAATTTTAGGTTAGCAACAACCAGCTGGGGAACTTTATGGAGGTCCTTTACTACAGATTCAGGTGGTGTGATTCGCTTGACAGTTGTCAATTCAGGTTAAAGGTTTATATAGCAGGTGTATGCCAGATTGAGTTTGCAGATATCCCATTAGTCTCTGCTGCAATGAACGAGTTTGCTTTCACAGAGTGAGCCATCATGACAATCAGACTAGCTAGACATACCTTCCCACAAATGTCAATTACTCAAGGCCATGTACCTTTGCTATTGACACTGAGTGCATGACCAGCATTTGGGACTAGTTTCCAGGTCAAGATTCCTTTTGGCTGGACCTCAACTACGACGTGCTGGCATGTTGGATTCTCAACTATGGGGTTACCCCACATCAAGGCTGTCAGCAGATCATAGGGGATGAAATAGAGTTTTGAGTTGGCATGTTGCAAAATTTGTAAGGGTTGAGATGGGTCTAGGCATCCAGGGGGGCTGCCCTCAATGACAGTTAGAGTACACAATAGTGAAGTCATCAACTGGGCAGGTGGATGGTGATATTTTTGAGGGGTGGGGCGATCATCTCTCAGGCTGCTTAAGTTACATTCAAACAAAAGGACGAGGAATATATACACATACATGATCATTCACTATTTATGTTATATCTGTTGTCCCCCCACAATAACTCTGGTCAAGCACCGTAACCATAGGAGAATCGCCTGATAAGTCACTAACCACTATACAATAACTAGTCATGCACCTTTTTGTTAATCCTATGCAGAGTTATACCATTTTTCATCCCCAAGGTAACTAAACCACTCACCCTAAACAAAGTCAAAACAACCACACAATCCAGTGAAAACTGCCACCGCACATAGTGAGATGCAACCCAAGAAGAGTTTATTACTTCTAGGTCTGAGGAGAGCTGAGTGGAATAGAGTTGAGCAGGGAAGTAAGGATAGTGACAGAATGGATTGAGGGTGCCATTTGGTGCAAGGTTCTGCCACTGTGATGTAAAGGAGATCATGCCATCCTGCTCGAATATGTACTTGATTAAACCTGGAACCACAGGAAGACTAGTGTCACCACCTGGGTAAAAGGTGATGAGACTGTTGCTGGTGTGGGTAGACCCTCAAGCATACATAACACCATTCCTACAATGATGGGCATGAAGCTTGACATTGTGCTGGGAGATCAGTTGGTACAGGTCAGGAGGGGTAGGGTATGGTTAAGCAGGAGAGTCTGCACAGAGGACTTCTTCATCTTCACTTGAGCTTGAATCCTCCTTGGTTGCAAAGGCTTTCTTGAAAAGCACTTTGCACTCCCTAATTGCTGGAGGGTAGTCATCACAAGATAGCCAGAACCTGAGTTTGGCAGCTTGAATATAAGAAGTTAGCAACATGGATTCCAACTGACCTGTGAATGCTCTGAGAACAGTTCTGGAAAAGTGCAGCACTAACTTACCAAAGTGGTTGTTCATTGACAAGCACTGCAATTGGCCAATAAGGTGTTCAAAGGGGAAACACCACCATGAGCATACAGGACCAAACAGAAGGAGGAATTGATAGATATGGACAGCCATGTGACAATTGGGGCGATGTTCAGCAGATGGATGGAGAGTCTTCAGCTGCACTAGCCAAGTCCCCATGAAGGATCGGTATGCAATTGCCTGCCTAGTGCTTGTAGATCTGGCACATGCAATATGAATGGCCTGGACTAAAGCCATGGCATGATCCAATGTGCAGCGAAGCTGGAAGGCAACTGCACTTGACTTGTGTATCATTCCATCTCCCCAAAGGCTGGCAAGCGCAAGAGAAAGATATACAGTAATTAAAGTCTGCCATTCATCAGCTTTCAGAGAGCCTGCTCTTGGTGCTCCAAATTCATACAGCACACTCCTCAACCAGGAAGGGGTATCTGTGGCCTTGATGACAGATCGTATGCAGTCAATGACTTCACAGGTTCCAAATTTTATTGGCTGGGAATCACAAGACCAAAGTTTTGTGCATCACTAAAGATTATGGAAGTACATCAGGGCTACAAAAAAGCATAAAACTTCAGGGAACTTACCCATTCAATGAGGGCTTTGATCCACTATGCCTTCAGTATCCTGCCTTTAGCCTGTGGTTGGCAATGCAAGTCTTCCACAACTATTTTGAGAACGTGAATTGTTTTTGAATTCAATCATTTTGTGAGCAGATTAATATGGTGCTGAATCCATGCTGCTTGGCCATCATCCTCAACATCAAAATCTTTCATGGAGGCAACCAACAAAGATTGAACATCCCTGATTTGCTTGACATCCTTCTTGGTTAGTTGCTGGTCATTTAATGATCCTGGGGTGCTGCCTGGGTAATTAAAGGCAGGAGGGGTGATCTCTTGAGCATCAGCCTCAACAGCAGTGAGGCAAAGGACATCACGGATGTAGAAACTGGTAATTCCCTCAAGGATACAATGCATGATGTCAACAACAAGCTGTCGTGCTGGATCCCAATATGGCAGCTTCCAAAGTGGCAACCAGCAAACTCCATACTTTGCAAATAGCTTTTCTTGCAGCTGTGCACTATCCGCATACCTGTACACCTCCGCTTGCTGTCATAGCATGTCTTCGTCCTGTAACTTCCAATGCTCTAAGTCTGTTCTTCCGAGTGTTTTGAGATCACAACAATCACAGACACTGCAATAGAAGTAGCTTCTTGGGCCTGACATCTGCATGGCTTTTCGTGCCATGGGAAGATCACAGACCATACAGGCGACAACAGACCTGATGGTATGACCAGAAGGATGAAGTGCTGTACGACTGAAATGAATCCCTCACTCCCAGCTCTCCATCATATCTTCAATCAGAGGGGTAAGAAAGTGGTTAAGTTTGTCACCATGGGGCTCGCGTGGTCCAGGGATAATGCCTGCAAGATACAAATTCTTGGGTTTGTAACATATCTCAAGTGGAAGGTTGAGGCAAGCACAAGTAATAACACTGCAAGATGTAGTTTCCCCTCTCACCCGAACGCCCTTGATGTTGAAGAAATCAACATTTAATGAAAAGGCCAGGCAACCCTCCCCCTTCCTCTCAATGAATAGAGTATCAGGCAGAGGGCCATGGAGTGTCCTGAGGAATTTGCCATCCCAGATATCCTTGGCATTCATGGGTGGTGGGTCATGAAGAGTGTTCATAAGTTTGTAGCAAGGGATGTCTATAATGACATCAATCTCCTGCGTGGAAAGGAGGCCAGCCACAAAATTATGAAAGTGGTGGTAGACAAATGGCTTGATTGGGGATGTCCATCCATTTGATGAAGATCGAAGCAGCAGCTGACCACAGACAGGGAGCCATGGTTTCAGCTTATTGGTACAATTGGCAGGATACTCAGGAGTGGGTGAACCTGGCCGGAAGACCGGCCTGTAGAGGCAATTACAGGTGGGGCAAGCTGCATATACTGTTGTGTTGTCGTGAAGATTGAACCTAGATAGCGCACCAGTGATAGTTGTAGGTATTTGGTTTAGCTTGTGCTCATCCAGGGGGGACAGCTGTGCTACTCATGTGGGGTTAAATGCAAGCTGCAGCACCAAGGATAGCAGGGCCATGATGAGATTGCCAGCACATCAACTAACAGCAAGGATTACATTGCAAAGTACTCCAATAAAAATGGTGACCTGGGCAAGCTTGTCACAATGATTGATGGGCATCTCGTAGTGATGATCTAAAACAATTTCATTAGACTCCGTGCTCGACAAGCAGAAGGCACTAACCCACCACAGTTATGAGAGACCGGCACTGTAGGCTTGTCATCACAATCAACAGCCTGCTCTCATGCCTCAAGGGTAGTAAGAAGTTAATCGATATGGGCAAGTAGTTTGGTTTTGTGTTCGGTGACAGAAGCTATAGGACAAGTGACCTTCTCTAAAACTGTTCTCAAGTCCAAAAGATCAGCCTTGAGACCCTTCAGTGAGCTGGAGGTCGACGAGATGATCTGTGCTGTCTTTCCTCTAATGCATGACTCAATGTTCATCAAGATAGAATGGGCCTTCATGGTACATCGACTTCATTCTTGCTTCATGACAGGACACTGTGTGGTGGCAGATAAATTGGGACTTTGGACATCAAGATGTTTGTATGAGGGAGAGTGGTCTGCAGGAATGCCAGAACAAGTGACTGGATTTAAAGGACAGCTTGCAAGAGAGGCCCGACTAGGGGTGGATGCCTCACGAGATTCATGAGCATCAGGATTGAGTGTGAGGTGGGTGAAACTAGCAGTGATGTCATTGAATGAGGGGACAACTACATTGAAAGGTGTCCGTGCATTCACATCATGCTGGAAATCTTTCTGGGACATCCAAAGCTTATTCACTTGTGAATTGAGATCTGGTCTGCCGTCAGTGAGAGTTAGGGCAAACAAATGGGCACCGAGGGAATCAACTGCATTGCCAGGTGTGATCTGCTCTGCTTCATTTTCAGCCAAAGATTTAACCATGGCTTTTCATTCCATGGAGGACTCGCCAAGCCTGGAATTAAGATGCTGCAAATGAGCAGCTTTATGGCACATGAGGATGAGCTTTCCAGGGGGATTGCGTGGAACGCCTTTCTTGTCCACATTATAGCAGCAAGAACAATGACAAGAAAAAGTAGTACCGTGAGCAGGCATATCTGACATACTGGTCAGGACTTCAAGACTGATTCTGGGGATAGGAAAAGATTGTACATTATATTTTGCACAAAACTGGGGTGGTAGCAATGAAAGGTCCTGCAGCGAGGGGCACAGAGTTCAGAGCTTTAATGAAATTCATCTTATAAATGACATTAGAATTGTGGGATCAATGAACAAGGCTTCCTGAATTGACGTGATGAGGACAACAACTTCCCATAATCACACAAGAAAATTGCCAGAGAATGGAAAACATGATGAGAACATCCATGGCAACAGCTGGGCAAGAATAATGACCATGAAAGACACTAACCACTGTAAGCTACAGGCAGCAGAGAGAGAAAGTGACATGGTGTTCACAGTAAGCTGCAAGCCTGGGCAACACAGTGATCGCTACCCAGTGTTTATGGAGGTGGTGCTGGTGACACTCGCCACAGGTAGCAAGGCCTGAGGAGAAGCCGCTGGTAGTAAACTCAAGATAGCAGTGAAGGAGTCAAGGCAAGCAATGTGATGGTCACCAGCTGCATTTACAGAGGTGGGAACACTGGCCACAGTAAACCACAACAAATGGAGAAAGAGAGAGCAACATCGCCCACAGTAAACCAGAGTCACCAGTAGAGGGAGATATGCCCTGGTGTTCAATGTGAGGACAAAGTGATCACCAACCAGTAGCACGGTATGATGTTGATGCTAACCACAGTAGACCATAGTCAGCAGGGGGTGAAGAAGGGAGACAGTGCCTGTAGTAAACCGCAGGCACTAGTAGAGGGAGATACGCCCGGTGTTCAACATGAGAATGAGGTGATGATTGCCAACCAGTAGCATGGTATAATGCCAATGCTGATCACAGTAAACCATAGTCAGCAAGAAGAGAGGGAGGGAGACAATGCCTGCAGTAAACCAGAGGCATCAGTAGAGGGAGGCATGCCTCAGTGTTCAACGCCAGGAAATGTGGAGATGGGGTGGTTGCCAACCAGTAGCACAGTATGACGCTGATGCTGACCACAGTAAACCATAGACAGCAAGGAAAGAGGGATGGAGACGGTGCCTGCAGTAAACCACAGGCATCGGTAGAAGGAGACATGCCCTGGTGTTCAGCATGGAGACATGGTCACCAACCAGTGGCACAGTACGATGCCAATGCTGACCACAGTAAACCATTGCCAGCAAGGAGAGAGGGAGAGAGACAATGCCTCCAGTAAACTGCAGGCATCAGTGGAGAGGTACTCCCTGGCATTGGACACCAGGGAGTAGGTGGGGCACAGTAGAGATAGAAGTGGTGATTGACAGATCCCACACACTGGTAAGTGGCTGTGTGGTGTGAACTTCATACCTATTTCAGCATTCTATTGTTAATTGGTACAAAGTTACACAGCCACCTAATAGTGCATGGGATTCGTCAATTGCTGCTTCTATCTCTACCATGCCCCACCTACTCCCTGGTGTCCAATGCCAGGGAGTACCTCTCCACCGATGCCTGCAGTTTACTGGAGGCATTGTCTCTCTCCCTCTCTCCTTGCTGGCAATGGTTTACTGTGGTCAGCATTGGCATCATACTGTGCCACTGGTTGGCAGCCACCTCGTCTCCACGCTGAACACCAGGGCGTGTCTTCTTCTACTGATGCCTGCAGTAAACTGCAGGCACTGTCTCCATCCCTCTTTCCTCACTAACTATGGTTTACCATGGTCAGCATCGGTGTTGTACTGTGCTACTGGTTGGTGACCACCTCGTCTCCATGTTTCCTGGCATTGAACACTGGGGTGCACCTCCCTCTATTGATGCCTCTGGTTTACTATAGGCACTATCTCCCTCCCTCCTCGCTGACTATGGTATACTGTGGTCAGTGTCGGCATCGTACTGTGCTACTGGTTGGCGATCATCATTTCATCCTCATGTTGAACACCAGGGCATATCTCCCTCTACTGGTGCCTGTGGTTTACTGAAGGCACCGTCTTCCTCCCTCACCCCCTGCTGACTATGGTCTACTGTGGTTAGTGTCAGTGTCATACTGTGCTACTAGTTGGCGATTACTTCATCCTCACGTTAAACACCAGGGCATATCTCCCTCTACTGGTGCCTTCAGTTTACTGCAGGCAACGTCACTCTCTCTTTCATCACTGGTTGTGGTTTACTGTGGCCAGTGTCCCAGCCTCTTTAAATGCAGCTGGGGATCACCACATTGCCCACCTTGGCTCCTTCACTGCTGCCTGTGGTTTACTGCCGGAAGCTTCTCCTTGTGCCACCAGTCTTCTGCAGGTATGTTTTTGCGAGTAGGCACACTCAAATTCTGCTCACTATCCTCTCCTGCAACAGCATTGAGGGTGCATGTCTGCAGCTTGACCCTCTCACTGCCCATGGTTTACTCTGGCAGCACACCCTAATGTGGACTCTAATCTAAGCATATCCGTACTCCCACAAGCTATTCGTGTGGACACAGTCAATTTCCACTCCATCTTATGTACATGTCTTGTAAGGACGATTGTAACCCTGGGTGTTGTACCACTTGAATTTCTCTGAAGATACCCCTGTGCAGAACTTTGGAGGTTGACCCTCCAGCCACTGTTTGTCATAGAAAATCCTTGGTAGCCCAGTTATTGCAGATCACTGGCTCTTTGGATTCCCTGATCCTCATATCCTTTTCCCCGGTTTGAATCCCCTTGGAGTAAAAATATTTGTGTCAATCAGCCATGTCATGATTTCTCGTACTGAGTCCCCTGATCCCTCCAAGACTAGAAGAGCCTCCTTCCTTGAAAGCTACTTCAATGTTAGATGGTCCCCCCAACCCATGTCCATAGTTCCCCAATCCCCCTCTCCCATCTTCCACTTACCCATGACCATCTGCTCACTGGTCGAAGAGAATGACAAACCCACATGGCACGATGTCCTAGACTTTGACCACGAGTACCCCGCCAGGCAACCACCTTCTACTTGAGGTCCTATGGTCCTATGTCATACCCCTTGCCCTCACCTTCCTCATATGTCTCCCCTTTGCCCCATCTTACTTAGTCGCCTTCCTTGTATATTTCCCCTTTGCCCTGTCTTACTCAGATGCCTTCCCAACTGGTCATACCCTTAACCCTTACCTTCTCAATCAGACTCACCTTCCTCCCCAGTTAGCTTCTCCTTATAGTTAACTCATATTCCCATTCTCCCATATAAGCCCACTAGTTGCATACTTGTCCCCTAGTTAGATCTACGCTTGACACACCTAGAGTTTGACTCACTCCACTGCAACTTGTGACAACCAGCGAGACCCGGGACCTCTATGAGACCTCACTTCGCTCTTGAGAAAGTGCTCAACAGTTGGACTTTATGCGTAGTGTAACAAGCCACTGCTCATCAAGTATTCTCAGTTCCATCTCCATGTCTCTTCTCCAGGGCATGATCTTTGTGTAGAACACCTCCTCAATGTCATTCTCCATTCTGCTTTCATCAGAACTTGTCCCGTCTGGACCAAGCTGTGTCATGATGTTTGCCAACCACTTCCAGATCTCTACGTCATCTTCTTCGGCTTCCTCTTTTAGGTCTGTGATACCCTGTGCAACCATAAGTTGTCATTCGTGTTTCTGCAGATATCATTAGGCATTACTAATGTACAGCTGTTAGTTCTTACCTTGATCCTCCTTTCTCGCACTCTTGCCCTTTTTAGCCTCCCGTCAACAAATTTACACCTATGTTCCTCCACCTCATTGGGGTTCTCAACGTGTCCTGACTTTGTCATCCATGGCTGTGTCTGAGCCCATTCACTCTTGATGTGAACAAACTTTTCATGAATCATGATTTCCCAATACTTCTTTGATTTATTGGGAAACAGTGGTGGTTGCTTTTTCTGAAGCTGTTTGATGGCCCGGTCAACAAGGTGTTCGATCATCACTTGATTCCATGCTGATGACGGGTGGCCCCTCATATCCCACAATGGGTAATTGTAGTCAGGCCCCATTCCACTCAGTGTGAAATCATCCACTTTATCTTCTGTAGCCAAAATAAAGTTCCCAAAATCTGTGTCTTGCTCCACTGAGTATACCTCTCTGAATATATCCCGAATATATGCCTGACCGCCTCAGTGAGTACTTTCCAAAAGGTCTATTCATATCTTACCTGATGATAGGACCGGTTTCTGTCATTTTTTTCTGCCTCCAGGTTGAGATCCTTCCTTCATTGTCTTGTACAGCAGGGTGTGTGCTTTGAGAAGGTGGCCTTCCTGAAACCGTGCTCATCAAGTAGATGATTCATCATTGCTTCGAATTTCTTCCACTTCTTGTCTTCTCCATATTCTCCCTCATCTGCTTCTGTCCCTAATTTCTGTTTGTCTTCAGAATTGGTGTTGTCTTCCTGGAGAAAGGAGTGAGTAGAAACTTGATGCTACAGTTTATGCTGCAGGATTACTATGTGCTTGCTGACCACTGTTATTCTTCTCAAAACCCTCATTTTCCCTTTCCAACTTCTAATTGGTGTTGTTGTATCCCTAGTTCGTTCCCTCTCCTTACCTCTTCTCTTTGATGAGGATGGCTGTGGGTCTGGTGCTGTGTCTTCGTCACTTTCCCATATGGGAGATGTTGGTTGCTGTGGTGACGGCTTCACCTCTGGGGAATTTACTCAGCTGAAGGAAACCCCATGCTAATTCCTTACTTGATTGTTTTGTTTATGCACTTTTGCTGTCAACATGGCTAATTTGTTTTCCTTTTGTACCTGTTCGGGATTCAGGAGTCTGGTCTGTCTCTGGGAGGCACACGCACTCTCAATCTTTCTCTTTCAGTCTCAAGCATATCTTTGTACTTCTGTTTTTCTATTTCTAGTTGTTTTCTTAGGTCATTCACCTCCTTCACTTGGGCCTAATAATTCAGGTCCACAGGCTTAGACCAACCCTGCATCAGTCGCCACGACATACCTGTATGTGAATGTTTTGATCCTTGATTATATTTTTGGTTTGCTGGTTGTCCTTGATCCAATCACACAGGTTCTTTTGGAATTCTTCCATGTTCTTCTCCTGTTGCACCTGGGCCTCCTCCAGGCTCTTGTTCAGTGTCTAAATGCAGAAGGTCAGATTTAATTAACAAGGTTGGTAAGCTGCACCTCTAGTTAATTATATTGATCAGCCATTTTCATTAACTCCACTCTGGACTGCTTCAATTCCTCTCATAGCTTGTGGGAGTAGTCCACCTCCTGAAAGCATATACATAATTATACCCACTTCTGTGACATAGGTCAGTCTCCATGACCTCATTGGCAGATTATTACCTGTTGGGTAGCTGATCCCTCCTCGTTAGTCTTGTCCTCTTGTTCATGAAAGCACTGCCCCTTTTCTTGGGCCTGGGTGGCTGAGTGGCCTTCTGATGAGTAATGTCAAGATCCATAGCATCCAACCAAGGGTTTGTGTCAGGGTGTTCAAAGTATGACTTCGGGTGTGTCGTGTCCCGCATTGGGCAAACCTGGAGTTCAACCCTAGGGAGACTTGGGGCAATCTATTAGGGCACCGAGTGCAGTGGTATAAAACACTTCTCTGATTATTGTTATGTACTTACCACCCTATAATGATAGTTGCGCCAATTATTATGACATCGTTCCCACCTTTGTCAGTCATAATTGTGTAGTACATGAATGATATGATAATAGGATCACCAAGGCAATTGGCCATACCAGTTACGAACATTTGTTTACACTCAAGACTGTCTGTATATTCACGGACAGATATATAAGCACAATTTTGACATACGAACACAGACTACAGGTACAACATGCTACAAGTTGTTGGAGAGCCAGGTCTTTGCATGCTCCCTGGCAAATGCTGCAACCCTGTTGGCTTTATGGAACTTCAGCTTGCTCCACCACTCTGCAGTCAAGAAACAGGGAGCAGGACCATAACCATCGTAATTATGAATATTTTCCAGGTGCTTCTGGAACCATGCCTCATTGTCTGCAGACCAGTAGCCAACATCAAGGCCACACCCTTCCCACACCGACTGCTTCAGCCACCATGAGATGTCGGAGGTCTGTTCACCTTGATAGTGTCATGGACCTAGACTGAAGCTTAGCTTATTGACACAGACACTATGTCAATACTCACCGGTGGAGACCTTGTAAACCCCACAAATAACTTGTTTGTCATTGGGGTCCAGGTTGTTGCCCCACAAGTACTCCGGTCCGATCTGAACAGCTGTACCATATCTAATAACGTCCTCTGAGGGACCACCTCCAACGATGACACTAACACAGTCACTGATGGAGTCACATGCTAGGCGTGCAACAATACCACCTTTCATCAAGGCAGCCCTGGTGTACCCATGATGAAGGAGGCAGTCCCTTCAGTCGAGGTAAGCATTGTAGTCAGAGGGACCAGGATAGTGTCGAAAACAGAGGAAGCCAAGACCTTGAACAACCTTGTGGGGGAGGTTGGTTGTCTGCTCATTGTGGCTAGCCCTTGTGCTGAAGGGGACTTCCAGCAATGCAAGCTGATGTGCAATATCGTGCAAATCAGAACCAGGCTGTACTCAAATCAGCTGCAGGACTGAAACAGGGTCTTCAACACAGATGATGAAGGGGGGGTGAGGAACCACGTGGGGGCGGATCAGATAGAACATGCCAGGAGCAGTCTCACCAGTCAACCCAATCTTCGTGCCTTTGTGTTGTTCTACAACAATGTGCCCATTATTATATTGGTCGTGAAGATCATCGCCCAACAGGTCACTCGGGTCAGGTGGTTGCTTGTTGACAAGCTTATTTATAAACCTGGCAGCCACACTGAGAAGGTAATCCGAATCTGGGAGGGTAGCCTTGCCCTCACAGATCTTCGATGCCAGTAAGGTGATAGAAGGGGAGGGTGAAGGGGATGGCAAAGCAGAAGGCATGAATCCATATTGGTCATGCAGCGTATCCGTCAGAGTCAGGAGAAGTTCATGTGGGTCAGACACAGGGACAGTTTTGCCAACAAAGACTGCGACACTGTGGGATAAGAGATCAGCTATGGTGTGCACTGCCAGGTTCAGGGGTTTGGGTGGATCAGATGCTGGAATAATGTTGCCAACAGCAACTGTGGTGCTGTGGGGTGGGGGATGGGCTGCAGTGAGAGCTGCCGAGGGATTGACCGTAGGAGGGCACATTGGGGGCTCATTGAAATTGGAGTCGTAGTCTTCAACTTCTGCAGGAGTGTGCTCATCAAATTCCGTACATATGTCCTATGTGTCGGAAAAGTCATCGTAACACTTTTGGCCACCTGGATATGATGACCAAATATGAGCCGCCTCATTGCAGCCAATACTCCTATGAATTCGGAAGGAGGTATTTTTATCCTGCTCCCATTGGAAGACCGTCACCCCCTTTTGTCCTGGTGCACACTCCTGCGGTGCATTCTTAGCTCATGCCAGATGTGCTTTGCGCTGGACGGACATCTCAGACTCCTCTGTTTTCTTGTTCCTCTCATCTCGACACTTAAAGTATTATTGCCAGGTTTCCCCTTCCTTCTGACCAGATCCCCATTCTGGGAGAGGTAAATTGAGTTTGGGGGGATCAGAGGGCCTCACAGACAGATTTAGGGCCACAGTAATGGCAGCCCCCAACTCTTCCTCACTTGGATAACAATTCTGGCTGACCCACTGGCCTTCAAGCACTGTAGATGGGAAGTTGTTGAAAAACTGCTGTCTGTTCTTATCGCAGGTACCCCAGTAGATGTAGACAGGAACATGTGCACGGACCATCTTCTGCACACAGTTCACGGATGCCAAATCACAAACATCTACAACAGCACCAGCCCTTGACGTGGAGGGGGAAAATGTTCCTGCAGGTGACTCCTTTAACATCTGGACCGTGGAAGGATCAAATCATTTATCCAAAAGGACTTTGACCCACTCAGGATCAGCACTGTCAAGCCTGTTTGGGTACCCGCTCATAGCCCAGAATGCCAAAGTAATGAGGTGCTGGAAGCATCGAAGGGCATGTGATGTGGCGCCATGGGCAGATTTTTCTGTTGATCAGGGCTGTGCATATTTGGTCTCCTGAGGTATGAGATGCAACACAACATTCATCAGAGCGAGGGCTTGGAGCACATGAAAGACATCAGAAAGAAAACTGTCCAAGGCTTTCCATTTCTTGAGGAGATCCAGCTCTAGCTGAGAAAGAGAACACTCCTGGCAAATGATAGGCAGTGTTGTGTGACAATAGTTGAGACATGAAAAAAGGGGGCCGAAACAAAGATGTTGGCAAAGAGAAAAAGGGAGCTGAGGGTAATTGGGGGATATGACATGGAGTTTATGGGAAGAGTTCAAAGCAATGTCCTCATCGTTGATGACAGGCTCAATAATTCCTGGGGGAGGAACCCGGACATTGGGAGACACGAAAATGTGGCCCTCACAAATGTATGTATACATCACTAAAATGGAAACAACAATCAATGTTGAGCTTGAAGGATAAAAGCCTACTGACCACAGTGATTCACCCGGAGGCATTGGGGCGGACAAGTAGCACAAGAAAAGGGGAGGACAACACGATGACAGGCCGATTGGAAACTCCAACAAGGTTGAGGGGGAGAGGCTGCTGGTTATCCCAAGTCAAACCTTGTCAGTGTAAACACCAACAAGGATGGGGTGAAGAGGGTGCCGGTTATTTTGAGTCGAACCTTGTCAGTGTAAACACCAACAAGGATGGGGCAAAGAGGGGGCTGAATGTTCTGAGTCAAACCTTGTCAGCATAAACACCAACAAGGATGGGGCGAAGAGGGTGCTGATTGTTCCAAGTTGAACCTTGTTAGTGTAGACACTAACAAGGTGGGGGGAAAAGGTTGCCAATATACTCAGGGACAAAGGGTAGATATAAGCTCGCCAATTCAAACACTGCGAAGTGGATAGTGGGTGAACGAAACAAAGCAATGTGGCAAGCTGTGGTCACCCGAGATGGACTGCTTCACGTAAAAACAAAACAAAACAAAGATTGTCCCCGAGGGGGCACCAAATGAAGGCAGACAGCACAGGTGGGAGTGCTATCAGTAATGGACCACCTGAGTGATGACAAGGGGACATGTATATTCTACATCTTCTGGCCATTTGAGAAGGGGACTGTGTGCAAGTAAATTAGGTTGTAAAGTGGCAAAATAGTGATGGCACCACGAACTTCTGTAAAATATTGTACAGTGCATATGGCACTGATTGAAACAACCCCAAAGTCTATCCTATAGAAGGTGAGATGCCAAACGATACCACAGGCACGTGGGTTGACGTCCAAGGATGACTTCCAGCTGTAGTCAGGTTTAGCAGGGTTATATAGGTTACAAGACCTTAACCCAATAGGCCAGGGAGTGTGGTTACTCTTATGGTAGTGGCCCCTGATGACGATGGGGGGAAAACCCAAGAGAACTCAACTAGAGTCTCTGGGTGCTGCATTGGCCTTATATACCTTTTACATGTTTGTCCCTATTTGGTACCTATTTAGGGCAGGCCTGGGAACTAGTTACTATGTAAAGGTATCAACACAGCCTTCTATACCCTTTATGGTCATAATATATCTATATATGGTAAGGAAAAGGCTAGAATGTCTGGGTATAGGGTTATGGTGCAATATGGTGCCATAATGGTGCAATAATTAGTAATGATGACAAATAGATAAGGAATGATGTCATGGTGTCATCATGGTGATGTCATATGTCTGGCCTATGATGTCATAGATAAGGGTCTAGATGATTAATAAGTGGTCTAGCCTATGACGTCATACAAATAAAGATGAGTCAGAAAGCATATTTGAAATGATGATGTAATGGGGGTCCTTCATGGGAAAGTGTCCAAATATCACATGACTGTGGGAAGTATCATGTGACCTGTCACATGATCACTGTAGGAATGAATGGTAGTGAAGGCCGCTAATAAAGTGTAGTAAAAGATAGAAAATGGTAAATAAAATGAGGAAAATAGAGGAAAAATCGGGAAAAATTATATAATAGTATGGGGCTGTGTCACATTCCGTAACACCAATAGGTGGTGGCTGCAAGTACTAAAACACCAGAAATGAGCAAAAGACCCAAGGCCCAAGATGAAGCTACCAGCAGTAAACCACAGGCAGCAGCAAAGGAGTCAAAGCAGGCAATATGATGGTCATCAGCTGCATTTACAGAGGCTGGGATGCTGGCCACAGTAAACCACAGCCAGTGGTAAAAGAGAGTGTGATGTTGCCTACAGTAAACCGGAGGCACTAGTAGAGAGAGATACACCCTGGTGTTCAATATGAGGATGAAGTAATGATCACCAACCAGTAGCACGGTATGACACTGATGCTGACCACAGTAAACCATAGTCAGCGATGTGGGAGGGAGGGAGACAATGCCTGCAGTAAACCAGAGGCATCGGTAGAGGGAGGCACACCCTGGTGTTCAATGCCAGGAAACGTGAAGATGGGGTGGTCGCCAACCAGTAGCACAGTATGACACCAATGCTGACCACGGTAAACCATAGTCAGCAAGGAAAGAGGGATGGAGACAGTGCCTGCAGTTTACTGCAGGCATTGGTAGAAGGAGACATGCCCTGGTGTTCAGTGTGGAGACGTGGTTGCTAACCAGTGGCACGGTATGATGCCAATGCTGACCATGGTAAACTATAGCCAGCAAGGAGAGAGGAAGAGAGATGATGCCTCCAGTAAACTGCAGGCATCAGTGGAGAGGTACTCCCTGGCATTAGACACCAGAGAGTAGGTGGGGCACAGTAGAGATATAAGTGGTAATCAATGGATCCCACACACTGGCAAGTGGCTGTGTGGTGTGAACTTCGTACCTATTTTGGCATTGTATTGTTAATTGGTACAAAGTTACACAGCCACCTGACAGTGCATGGGATTCGTCGATCGCTGCTTCTATCTCTACTGCACCCCAGCTACTCCCTGGTGTCCAATGCTGGGGAGTACCTCTCCACCAATGCCTGTAGTAAACTGCAGGCATCATCTCTCTCCCTCTCTCCTCGCTAGCCATGGTT
>JBBPKP010000080.1:0-13681 GCA_038089335.1 Boletellus aff. obscurococcineus | reverse complement strand
CCAACTATGGCCCATGGAAGCTCCCCAGCTACAGTAGCAAGGTCAGCTCGTGAATAGTGAAAAACTTGTTTCGGACGGACAGCCAGACCTGATTCTATGGAGCACATATTAGCGCGATCAATAAGAGGGTGTTCTACGTACCCATCCCCATTCGCACAAACTGAATATGAAAGTAGTCCCAGTCTGTTGAGCAACTATAGCTAACGCGTCTACCATTCGTTGGTACTCTGTCATGCTCGGTGAGAGATTGGCGTCCAAGTACGACAGA
The DNA here is from genome assembly GCA_038089335.1 of Boletellus aff. obscurococcineus. Classification (NCBI taxonomy): domain Eukaryota; kingdom Fungi; phylum Basidiomycota; class Agaricomycetes; order Boletales; family Boletaceae; genus Boletellus; species Boletellus aff. obscurococcineus. The sequence goes on along the minus strand of JBBPKP010000080.1, from coordinate 13,413 downwards.
ATACTCACTGCCGACAATACCCTGTCGGATCACATCATCGTAGGGAACTAGCCAAATGTTAGAACTATTGCAAGGATGCGAGTTGATCGATCGCTTACTAGCGCAATTGTCATACCTACACATACATAGCAAGTTAGTAATGTTTCTGAGTGTCCTGAGTGACAACACGCACTTGAGGAAGTCGAAGCCCCAAGATTGGAACGTGAAAGCATCTTGTACCTCGTGCATGAAGGAACCCGGGTATCCAGCACACGTGAACCAGCCGGAGTCAGAGTACTGAGTAGAAGAAATAAACCAGTTAGCTGCTACGACTCGACTCTGACGAGAAGCTTTACGATGCCAGCATAACTACATTGATTACGCGCAATAAACAGTTGATCACTGGAGTGACGCTGCTGTACTCACAATCCCATCGAGTGTAGCTGATCGGTAAGGTTGTTCATGCTTGGGAAGCGAACGGGGTCTAAGCGAATCAATTTGATAAATAAATGTCATGCGCTAAGCGGCAAACCGACGAACCGGAAACGATCTCGCCAGTAGAGCTACGGTTCCTGCTTGCCCAGCAATCGTCCAAGTTGACATGATTATAGCCGACATCCTGAGAAACCGTAAGGTGGTCTGCCAGCTGACTGGATCCAAGAAGGCTCACTAAAAGACCGTGATCTCTCATGAACTGAGCGGTTTGAATGATCATGGTCTCATTCACGTTGCACTGACATACTGGCGTTAGCATTCGACGCGCAGACCGTCGCGCAAAACCCACCTCGAATGCATTCCAGGCTACCGAAGAAGTTCCTGGGTTAGGTGCACCAGCAACAAAAGCAGAACATCACCCACCATTGTAGCCCATGACTTGGGAGTAGCTCAGCACACATAGGGAGTCATGCAGTGTGCATTAGCTCACCGGGAAGCCTGCCGACGCCATTCCGCAGCGCGGTCGCGGACGAGGTAACGAAGATAATCCCAAGGACGGACCCAAGAGTTGGAAACATCTGATGGCTGAGGTATGATTCTCACATAAGAGCTCGTTTCCACCGTTTTAAATTGGATGGACCCTTTATGATGACGGGATCAAATCTGCTACGTAGGGGTGGATGAACGTTCTCGTGACCGGTGGGGCACGCCTTGGCCCTGCGGTACAAGACCAACGCGAATTAAATTGGTGCATTTGCTAAAACTCCCCTGGCTCGGCTCGACAAGGTCCGAAATACTGTGAGGCGTACTGGAAGGAAGCTTCATTTATAAGGAGCGGCACTTGCCCAGAGGACGGGGGACCCGTGATGAGTAGCCTGTGGTCATCCTGACCGGTATGACCTGTCTGGGGGACCGGCACCAAGTACAATCACTGACGTGAACCGATAAATCAATACGACGGCTATTCAAATATTCATACCTCAGCAGCTCTTTCGCAATGCATCCTTGAATAGACTTAGCGCGCACATGGATCAACCGTTCCATAACTGGGCATGAGAATAGGGACGGAACAGAACTCCGCACATGCGCCACGACGGCCAACCCGACTCGTTTCAGGGTGCTCCGAACGTACGTTGTTTCACCCACACCGCACCTAGAAGCACCGGGAGCTGCCAAGGTAATGGATGACCCGTAGCCAAACACGAACTAGTAGAGACTGAAGAGCGTAGCTTCTTTGGTTAGCCGCGTCAAACAGGTGCAAACATGATCTGTGGCGATGAACGGTGGTGCGGCCTATCGTCTGACCATCGCCATCATGAAGCTCGTCAGGTGAATATCTCTCTTTCGTGTGCGGTCCCAAGCTTTAACCTGATCCCAACCTTACTATTGGAAGAGCTCAGAAAAACGTGTCGCTGATGCACATTTTCTTTGATTTATCTCATCAGGTTCTTGATGAAGCTGAACAACGAGACCGTTAGCATCGAGCTCAAGAATGGATCAGTTGTCCACGGGACCATCACCGGTGCGTTTCTTTTTTTTTTCCAGGTATTCCCATGTATCGCGCCCACACCTCCTCTTAAATAGGTGTTGACATGCAGATGAATACACATCTCAAAACTGTCAAAATGACAGCACGCAATCGCGACCCCATTTCCCTTGATTCACTCTCCATCCGTGGAAATAATATCCGCTATTTCATTCTCCCTGATGCACTTCCCTTGGACACTCTCCTCGTCGACGACGCACCAAAACCGAAAGGAAGGAAAAAGGAGGACATCCGTGGTCGTGGCCGTGGAAGAGGATTAGACCGGGGACGCGGTCGAGGCAGAGGCCGTGGGCGGGGTCGAGGTTTCTGATTGGCCCTGCTACCTATTCGAAGGAACATTGTGGGGATACGCCTGTCGCTCATCGCGTCCACACCCGCCAAAATGTTGTCCCAGCCCACGGAACGCTTGGCTTGTATCTTTTACTCTCGTCGATATATATATGTTCCCTCGCTGTCCTAGTACCTCGCTCTGGGTGGCTGTGTACTCGATGATTTCCAAGAGGCCCGCGTCAGCGTTGGCGAGGACACTACCTCTGACCATTCGCCAGATTCTATTGGAAAAAGGTCCTGAGAGCAGAGTACATGTCTATGGCTGGGTCAAGTCCGTCAGACGGCAGAAGAACGTCACTTTCGCAGTCGTCAACGACGGCAGCTGTGCCTCGGGGCTCCAAACAGTCCTGAAAAACAGCCTGAACGCGAATTTTCACGGGTGCGTTTGTTGTCCGTGGTCTCGATCCCGCCTTGCACTTCCATCCATCTTTTGACGCGTATAAACCTCGCAGTTTGACCAATGGCGCGAGTGTGCGCATGACAGGAACTATCGTCGCCAGTCCCGGGGCTGGTCAAGCGCAGGAACTACAAGCGGATTCACTAGAGATACTTGGCGAGTGCAATCCGGACGTCAGCTCCTGCTGTTCGACGTTGATTCTGTCGTTTGCTCACTTCCCTCTTTCAGGTATACCCCATCCAGAAGCAAGCCTTGACATTAGAGTACCTCCGAGACCATGCCCATTTGCGTCCCCGGACAGACACGAATGGAGCCATGCTCCGCCTCCGCAACTCGCTGGTCAAATCTCTTCACGCCTTCTTCGAGGTGCGTTCCATGCTCGAGCATATCCCCCCCGGCTTGCCCCCATCCTGCCGCTCACTAAAAGAAAAGTTGCACAGAAACTCGACTTTTGCTATGCTCACACCCCTATCCTCACTTCCAGCGACTGCGAAGGTGCCGGAGAGACGTTTTGTGTGACCCCTTCGTCCGCCCAGGAAACGTCGTCCCCGGAGTCCGCATCGCCAGACCACCCCCACACCGAGTTTTTCTCCAAACCAGCGTATCTGACAGTGTCCTCCCAGCTCCACCTCGAGGCTCTCGCGTCGTCGCTTTCTCGCGTGTACACACTCTCCCCCTGCTTTCGTGCCGAGCGGTCTCAGACGAACCGACACCTTGCCGAGTTTTGGATGCTCGAGGCGGAGTGGGCATGGACGAGAGAGGTCGGCGACGTCTGTGACTTGGTCGAGGCCTGCGTCAAGGATGCGCTCGCATCTGGACGCGACGAGCGCGCCTTGTTGGCGAGAGGAACTGCTGGGCAAGAGGATAGGACCAGGAGCCTCGAGAACGCTGCAACCTCCGAGCCATGGGCACGGATGTCCTACACCGAAGCGATCTCCGAACTCGAAAAATATCACACCTCTCCCGCCTCGCGCGCCCGTCCGTTTGCGTTCGTGCCCAAGTGGGGACACGGACTGCAGAGCGAGCACGAAAGGTGGCTCAGCGAGATGCTCATCAAAGGGCCGGTCTTTATCACGGACTACCCAAGCCCTTTGAAGCCATTTTACATGCGGATGAACGACGACGAGAAGACGGTTGCGTGCTTCGACCTATTGGTCCCGTTTGTTGGAGAGCTGGTTGGTGGATCACTGAGAGAGGAGCGGTTAAAGCCACTCCAGCAGCGCATGACCTCTTGTGGGTTGGATCCCACAGGAGAAGAATACTGCTGGTATGCGGATCTCCGAAGGTATGGAAGCGCACCTCATGGTGGTTTCGGGATGGGGTTCGAACGACTTATCAGCTGGGTGAGTGGTATTGAGAATGTGCGCGAGTGTATAGCAATGCCGAGGTGGGCCAAGAGAATGCTACTCTAGTATAGTCCTTGTTATAACGTCCGACGCTCGACAATCAATGTCCTCGACTACAAGTCCATTATGTGATCATGCATCAAGCATAAATAAGCGTCCAGAGTGTGCCAAAGAACGAAACAATTGTCCGCCGGTAAGGCCTGGTAAAGAATTATGCAAGGTCCGCGAAGCCAACACGAGTATTGGCAACGTCGAAAATAGTGTAGACGTTCTGCAAGAAGACATCGCCAATGATCCAATACGCTTGCGGACAATAGGGTCAGCGAACACGCGTATTTCAAAGGTAGTGGAAATAGAAACATACGGCTCCCTCCACCACCAAGACCGGCGACGCAATCTGTCGAGCCGTCGGAGACTGGACCCAGGTTGAACGTAGCGGGCGAAACGGGGAAACTACGGGAACCAAAAGTCAACGTTGGAGCGAGTGAGCCCACAGTATCGCATGGGACTGGCAATGTGTGAACGGATACCCTGCGCCACAGCACCAGATAACTCACCACTCCAGAGGCCACCTCCAATCTGTCTGGCAGAAGTCACATTAGCGTAAAAGGTCTGGGCGTTACTGTCACTGGTAATGATCAAGGTCGTTCCTGTGTCAATAATCGACTGTGCGTATGAAGTCTCGTTGACCACGACTACATCTGGAGTATTATTCAGGCCGGGACGAGTGAGGCCGGCAAAGGGAATCTGCCAGTACGATTGGAGAGATACGCTGACATATTCTACCGTCGACGTTTGATACATGGCTGTGTTAGTCCCGCCTATAGTGAGTTCACTCTGGCCAGGTTGCGAGGAAAGCGCGAAACCAAACACCGCTTGCTGCACGACACCAGCGGAAACCATGGTCTGGAACACAGGCGAAGTGCCGAGAACAGATATCGAAGAGAAGGCCATGCCGAGTAGTCCGTCAGGGATAAAAGTGGGGCTCTGCAAATCCGAGGAGTAAGTGGTGGCAGCACCGAAGGTCTGGTTCACGGCCTGGATACGTGATAGCAGATGGAATGAACTTGAGTAACATGACGCAGCAAGAGTGTTAGGCAGTACCTCATATCCACCCATGTACACGTTGTCTGCATACTGCGTGCCACTCACGCTTGAGCCGCCACTATACACTGACTCGAACGTAATGCCAAGATCAATGGAGGTCGTAGACGCTGTGGGATCATATCGTGTATGTCCGTCACAGGTACTGTTGCAAGTTTTGTTTGGGAGGAACAAATCTGCTGACCCGGTGTCAAAGTCGACTGAAAGATGAACCACGATGTACGTTCAGTGATGCCAAGTGAGCAAATCAAGGGTACCTGTGAAGTTCTGTGGGGGAGTACCAACACTAATACTACCCATCCACATGTTGGAATTGACCTCGGTGAGGTTTATGCCGTTAATATTTCTTTTGGTATAGCGACTTTGCAGATTACGATCGGGTAAAGTGGGATTGCCATGCGCCACACCGAGCGCAGCATCCTGCTTTCGACGCCGTTTCGCTAGCTTGCCAATTGGCGAGGATGTGCCAAGTTCAGTGAGTTTCTGGCCAGCTACAAGAGTCCCAGTCGTGGTCGCGGAGATCGCCAGTGCCAATGGATGTGGCGAACCAGTGTTCGCCTGATACGAAGCAAGCGAAGCACGATATTTCCTTATCGTAACAGTCAAGTCAGTGGCTGAAAGTTAAGATACCGTAAAACATGCTGAAGGAGCATCGTCACCCGAACGTGACCGCATAGTTGGTAATGAACCAAGACAGCATGCATGGTATGAACACGTGCATGAACGAGAAACTCACGCTGCCACCCATGCTGTATGGGCCTTTAGAAATTCAGCGTTGTCATAGCCCGACGCGAGACGTGGGTTATGATCGGAGTGAGGGTGGGTAAGGAGTGACTTCCGTTGGAGTGGGACTCGGAACCCATTTTCATTGGGTTGCTCATTTGCGGTCGAGGTGGACGAAAAGCAGAGTACAGTAAGAAGCGAAACAAGCGTCGCTGTGAGACGCATTGCAAACGATGGTGGAGAAAAAAGAGTGCAGGCGACCTGGCCTTGTGGCACTTGGGTGCGCAAATCAAGTAAAATAATATAAATAGGACACGCAGATTCGACCAACGTTTTTCTGGCATTCCAAGGAAGACACAACTCATGGTGGACGAATGCAAAACAACATAATAAAACGGGATCAAAAAGCAGGTCCCTCGCCGTAAGGATCGCTTTGGTAACTAGGCTCTTGTCCATAAACAGGTTCTTCAACCGCAGGTGGAGCAGCAGAGACAACAACGGGCTCTCTCGACTCAGACGAAGGCTCGGAGACGATCTTGTCGACCGGAGGCTCTAATATAGTGACGGAGTCGGGAAGGGGCTTCCTGGGACCTACTTGGCCCTCAGGATCCCAGCCTTTCATGCTAAACTAGGGGTGAGAAATACAGCACGGTATGTGGCACGGTGCTCACATTTTGACTTTGATACCGAGAACACCCTGCTTCAAGAGCACATGCCGCACAGCATGGTCAACAAAGTCGCGGGAGGGTTGACCAGAGTGGATCATGAATCCATCAGTAAATTTCATGGACTTGGCACGAGCAGCACGTAGTTTGCCGGAAACAACGACTTCGCAGCCCTTGGCCCCAGACTCCATGACGAAGCGGAGAACACCGTAGCAAGCTCTAGAATTCGGTTTAGGTGAGCATCAAAAACGCATTGTAATGGACGTGCCTCCTAACAGCAAGACCGCCGAGGAGCTTGTATCGCAAGCTTTCGCACTGCGCGATTGCAGAGAGCCCACGGTGTTGCACCTTTTCGGCGTACAGTTCAAGGGAGTTTTCCGCGAATCCGAAACGCTTTTGAACGAGTGCAGTCAGCTCGCGGATGCGGCGAGCCTTCTCCCCAAGAACATCTTGGGTGTGGGTTGCACGTATGATGATCTGGTGAGGAGATGTGGATATTATGAGGGGGCCAGAGATGCAAAATACCTCGGTGCGTGCATGGGTAACCCGGACATCACAACCAGAATAGCCCTCCTCGGCAAGTTCACGCGTAAAGAACTCGTTGAGCTCGGCGCGGAAGACGCCGTCCGCAACAAACTTGCGCTTTTTGCTGATTGGGGTGGTGGCCATAGTGAGGAACGGATTCTGTGGATGAGAGATAAGCGCGAAGCCGTCATCTGGAACGAAGACCTCCCATCCATCTTCACGGGAAAGGTCTCCCGAGGAGAGAAATCGGAGAACATCAAGAGTAGATAGAATCCATGGAGGGTAAGACACGAACCTTGCGGAATGTGGGTCGTTGACGCCAGGTGTGGTGTCAAGCTCAATGTGATCGATATGCACGCCTTCCTAGTGATCTGGTTTTGGACTCCGCTTGAACTCCCCTCCACTTTCAGTTATGCCCCTAAGTTGACATTCCACTATTCAAGTACGACTTCAGACGAGCTGTTATAGTGTACTTATTCCTTATCTACAAGTGCAGCTCCACTACTTCATGCAACGCAGGTAGGCAGGCTGTTCCATTAAATCTAAATGGCGCAGACTAGACAGAGGATACGAGTATGCCTAGAATAAGTGAAGCGTACAGTACGAGTGCCTGAATAAATCGACAAGTCTGGTAGGAACCCTTGCAGTTCGAAGATTCAAGCTACAGGGCGACCACGGACCGGGCCAGCTGCCTTTCCCGCACCACTAGTCGCACCCTCTACCTCTTCAACCGCACCCCTAATGATACCGCCCGTAGATCCAGCCGCACCACTGGCGGGTACCACTTTCCGTCCCGAAGCGAGTTCCGCAGCTCCAGCATCCTTGCCAATGGCAGAAGTAACGGTGCTAACGACTTTACCAGCACCGGACCCGTTTCTATTGGTCGAGGACGAACGGACAGCGATACCATGTGTGGCGGACTTGCTACCGTTAAGTGAACCAATAGTAGATTTGGCTTTCTCGGCCACTCCAGAAGTGGCATCCTCGGACGTTAACTTGCTTGGAGGAAAAGGCAAGTACCCAGGAAGGAAGCGACGGGAAGTGCGAACTGCTCCGGTTAACTGGGCACCAGCAGTCTCGCCTCGCACATCGCTCGGGATGGAGGACCCTGACTTTGAGACTGCGCCATTAAGGGAAGCAACGCCCGGGACGCCCTTGACAATGGCGGGCGTGGATGGCTGTCCTTCCAGCGGAGAAAGCCCATTATTAGCTCCAGCAGCAAGGGGAATAGCAGATGCCGAAAAGGCGAAGGCGAGGGATACAAGAGTGACGACACGCATGTTTGAGGTCGGAAAGAGCGACAAGTAACGAGTGTAGGAGGCGTGAGGATGAGCACGAACAGATTCGATGCAGAGAGATGCTGCGAGATGCGGCAGTGAATTCTGACCTTAAGTACGCTCGCCTGAGCTCGGTTAGGAGACATAATCAATGCGACTTCCATATTTTCTTTTACCGCTAAAACGTAAAGGGTGTACGTAGCTGCATGTGACTGAATTTCGTCTAAACCTCGAGCCTTGGCCATGGTGTGGTGCAGCGTTGAATGTAGTGTACAAGAGCGTCCGGAAGCGTTGCAATCGTAGACACTGGGTGGCTTTAGATGCTGCACACTTGTTTGAGCCAGACTGGACAACAAAGTCGCGTGGAACGCACCGAGGCAAGGGTGAGGCTTCACGTCAACGACCCGCCGAGAACGAGTGAATAGAATCGGCAATTCAAGTCGATCCTTGGCGGCATGTATTGTGCGAACGTGAGCACCAGGTATACCTCGTCGCCGACCTTTTAGACGTGGCCCATGGTTAGTGCCCAAGCTCAGATCGACAGAAGCGTCAGGCAGGGCTATCTGGGACCGCTCCTGTGCAGGCCATAGCGGCGAACACAGTCGGACCGGACTTCCATTCAACCCGGAGCTTCTTACTATGATAGTATGCCAAGCACCGGGTAGCCTAATCGAACGAGAGCGGGGAACTCGAGACAAAAAGCACAGGTTGAGCATGACGGGATTCCCGACGGTAGATGCCGTTCTCGTGGTACCACTTACCGTATCGTCTGGCTATCCAACAACGTGGTGAGGCTGTCAGTGAAACGGGGTCCAAGGCTGCTCGGCCCGCTATACCATGGGCGGTATCAGCGATGGTTGGTACAAATGATGGCGGCTCTGAATTGACTGACAGCGTCACAGTGAAGCTCCACGTTCGCACGACGGAGTCCGTGCCCCTCAAACTCGGCCTGGATGAGCCCGGGCACCTGCCATTTGGATGGTCCACTCCCTGTCGAAGCTTGTGTTCCTTGCCAAACCCGGGCCGCCGTCCCAGCGGAGTCTACAAACAGCGTACAGGAATGTGGATTAGGCACCATTCATCCTAATTCTCAGCCTGTACCACGCTCCTTTGAGGGTCTGCCTGCGGACGACCATGCCTCGGAAGATCACTCATTTCGAAACGCACGGTAAGGTCATGCTTCTGTGTGCACCAAAAGTTAATGATCGTTTATGATCCCGCCTAACAAGATGTCCGCTTTCCGACGTCACTCTCAGGAGATGGGACGGATGCAATGTACGTCGCCGTGAAAGGCTTTACGCTATGCTAGACGTTAGCATCGACAGGAATACAGATTGTGACTACTCGGCTGCCTACGTCTCCATCTTCACCGACGGCGAATCTCCGCTGGTTGGGCACGGAATGACGTTTACCATTGGTCGAGGAAACGAAATCGTGAGTCGTATTACCTACCATGTTTAAAGAAGACCTCATGCCATTTTCTAGGTCTGTCAAGCGATTGCGGTCCTTGCAAACAAACTCATCGGTCGTGATCCAGAGGATCTTTTTAGGAGCATGGGGAAAACATGGGATTTTTTATCTTCCGATCCACAGCTGCGGTGGTGAGTATCACCGCTTGAGGACTGAGACTTCAATAGCTTGGTGTAGAAGCTGCGGAGACTGACACACATCGCTGCTAGGATCGGCCCGGAAAAAGGTGTCATCCATATTGCAATGGCTGCTGTCGATAATGCACTGTGGGATATGTTTGCTCGTACTCGAGGAAAACCTCTCTGGAAGCTCGTGGTGGACATGACACCAGTGAGCGTCTGCTCTCCACTGCCATCAGTGACACAAGAAACTGAAGCTGCTCTCCCAAGGAAGAGCTTGTAGGGGCGACCGCATTCCGCTACATCTCGGACGCTATCACGCGCGATGAGGCTACTGCATTGCTCAAGGCCAAAGAAGCAGGGAAGAAGGACCGGGAAGCCACTGTCAGAGAACTCGGGTAAGCGACTACCATCCCAACTAGCTGGAGGACCTGACAGGCACCTAGATACCCCGCCTATGTCACTTCGGCCGGCTGGCTGGGTACGATGCTTAACCTCCTGGAGATGAATTTCCGCTGACCCTGGGGGGGAGCTTATAGGGTATCCAGATGAGAAGGTTGCTCGCCTCACAAAGGAAGCTGTCGCTGCCGGGTTTAACCACTTCAAGATGAAAGTTGGAGCAGATGTCGATTCTGATCTCCGTCGCGGACTACTCATCCGTTCTATCATCGATGACCCGCAGTACCTCCCTCCCGGCTCAAGGGGTCGTGATCCGAGCAGTCCTGAGCTCCAGGGAAAGAATGCGGGGCCGACCGGCGCGGTGCTTATGATTGACGCTAACCAAGTGTGGGATGTCCCCCAGGCAATCGAATACGTGAAGTCACTCGAAGCTATCAGACCTTGGTAAGCAGCCCCCGTTGCGAGACCACAGCGTACGCAATGTCCATCAAAGGTTCATCGAAGAGCCGACCGCGCCTGACGACATCCTTGGCCACGCTGCAATCCGCAAGGCATTGAAGCCTCATGGCATCGGTGTTGCCACCGGCGAGCATGCCCACAATCGCATGGTCTTCAAGCAGCTCTTGCAGGCTGAAGCCATCGATGTATGCCAGATCGATTCCTGCCGTCTAGCAGGTGTCAGCGAAGTTCTGAGCGTACTTCTCATGGCCGCCAAGTACGCGTGCACGATCCAGGAGCGTGTCCAAGCTGTGTACTCACGCACGCATCAGATTCGGCGTGCCTGTCTGCCCACACGCGGGCGGTGTTGGTCTCTGTGAGTACGTCATCCACCTGAGGTGAGACACCTTTTTTTTTTCTGTCCGCTCCGTCATCGTCGGGTTCTCATTGCTCATCTCGCTTCGTCAGCTTGATCGACTACATCGCCGTCTCCGGAACGATGGAACGAAACGTCCTCGAGTTTGTGGACCACCTCCACGAGCACTTCCTGTACCCATGCTCGATCAATGCTTACGGTCGTTACAACGTTCCGTCGAACCCAGCCGAGGGTTACAGGTGTGTTTTGTTACTCTCTGGCGTGCTGTTCGTCTAAGCGGCGGGCACACGCGTGCAGCATCGAGATGCATAAAGGTAGCATCGCGGAATATGAGTGGCCGGATGGCTCATATTGGGTAGAGGGTGGCAAGCTATGATGTGACGCATGGATCCCTCGATGCTGGACACTGTTGATGTCACAACGCGATTACAAACGAGGATTTGCCATTTGTCGTATCCGCAGGGGATCGTGAACTTAAGAGTGTCTTCAGGAGCGATGCCGGTGAAATGAAGTAGTAAAAACAAAAATAATCTTGACCTAGTACAAGAAGTTGGACATGTACTGATCAGTATAGATATAAGAGGCTGCAGAGGACAGGACAGGGGGTACTACACTGGAGATGCAAGACAAACGCGCTACACTAGATGTACCATCACAACTCGACCAATCGAGCTGAAAACGAGCGCTAAATGGTCTGGTAGCTCCCTGAGAGACATAATTGAACACCTGGCAGCAATGTACGCGAGAGAAACGTACATATCCGCGCCTGCCAATCCCCGCTTCCGGTGGCTAAAATGTTGCCCGCGGGGCTGAGGTCTATCGATATCACTAGATAGCGTCTTAGATCCAAGCACGTTAATCTCAGTTTCGATTACCCACCAGAATTCTTGTGCCCTTGGAGCATGCACTGCACGGTTGCACTGTGCGAGTCCCAAAACTGTACACCACGGTCCTTGGACCCTGAAACGACCCACTGTCCGTCGTGTGATACGGCAACGGACAGTACATAGTCCTGCTGAAAACTGAGTACGTCTACCGTCTGAGTGTTGATCTTCCAGCGTACCGTGTGGCCCATGAAGTTCATGGTGCATGGGCTGGCTTTTTCCAGCTCTTTCTTGCCGTTTGCCGTAGCATCCTTTCGCTTGGCCCCGTTCACCAAGCCGCTCACGTCCCAATATTTCAGCGTTTTATCCAAACTGCCGCTGACCAAGCCTTTGCCATCAGGAGTGAAGGCTACACTGTAAACACTATCTCTGTGACCTCGAAGCCGCTCGACTAACGAGCCAGTAGTGACGTCCCAAATTCGGACGACGGTATCGAGACTTCCCGCAGCGACAAGCTGTCCATTGGGAGATATGGCAACCGAAGTCACCCCTGCGTCGTTATTCAGCGAATCGGGGTCATTGATGGTCAGGACTTTGGATGAGCCATCAACCATGTCCCAGATTCGGGCTGTTTTGTCACCTGAACCTGAGACAATAAGGCGACCGTCCAATGAAAAGTCAAGAGAGTAAATCTCTTGTTGATGGCCATCAAAGACATTGCGAATGCGCTTCTTGGCGATGTCCCAAATCTATAAAATGGGTTAAGACATGTTGGCGTTCCGAAAAGGTTAGTCACTTACTCGGATTTGCTTATCTTCAGCGCCCGTGGCAAGGAATTTACCGTCCGGACTGAAGCACACACTACGGATGTACAAATCTCCAGCTTTCCCGGCGCTCTCATCAGTAAGGACGCTGGAGGGTGTGTGAAATGACTACCGTAGTACCGAACAACGGATTATTACGAACCATGTCTTCAGACCGGATTTGGTATCGTAGATCTGTGCGGTGCGATTGCATCCAGTTGCGAGGAATTTCCCGTCAGCGGAGAATCGTACACAACAGACAACACTGTGATGCAAACAGAAATAGGTTATCCTGCCACGTTGTCGGAAAAATTACGCGTCGTTTTACCTCTCATGCATGAGCGTGTGTACCAATGTCACATCAAGCACGCGCTTTACTTTTGGATTAAAGACTGCAAACCAATCACTACCCTCCTTCTTTAGTTCCGGTGGAACATTGTGCGGGTCAAGGTCGTCCGGAAACTGACCTCCATTGGAGGTGTTGTTCACCGGAGCCAGAGAGCTCGAAGCTGGGGGAGGCTCTGTTGGGCCAGAAGGGGTCGGGTTTCCAGGGCCTGGAGGGTAGGGAGCATGAGCTGGAGGGGGTGGGGGAAGTCCTGGACCCTGGAAAGTGGGGGGGCCGGCTGGGGCAGCAAGCTTGGGTGTTGGGCCAGGGAC
>JBBPKP010000078.1:0-20716 GCA_038089335.1 Boletellus aff. obscurococcineus | reverse complement strand
GGAGGTGGAGTGCCTGAGGCGTGAGGAGGAGCAGCACTGGGCGGCTCTGGAAGCCAAGAAGTAGTGGGAGCTCGAGGTGACGTGCCGGCAGATGGCGGAGGCAGCCCAGAAGCAGGCGGAGAATGTCAAGCGCCAGCAGGCAGAGTCAGTGCAGGGCGTCCGGGCACCCTGCGCACACTGCAAGAAGGATCCCAGGTCGTGCATTCCACAACTGAACGCACGGAAGGCGACAGCGTGTGTGCCATGCTCCAAGGCTCGCAAGCCCTATAGCTGGAGCAAGGTGGAGGGCGGAGTGCGAGCAGGACAGAGGAGGCCACAGGCAGAGGTGACATCACTGAGGGGCATGCCTGTGAAGAGGGCGCGGAGGTCGGCGGAGGCAGAGAGTGCAGGAGTGATGCTGGAGAACAAGAACAAGGACACCGAGGTGGAGAATGAGGAGGGGCTCATGCTGCAGAGGTTGATGGAGGTTGCTGCATTGCATGTCGACAGGCTGGGGATGCTCGCAGAGACGCTGGCAGTGGTGGCAGAGAAGATGGAGGTGTGGGAGGAGTGGATGGCATGAAGGGAGCAGGAGCAGATCGTGCTCAAATGGGAGTGGCTGTGGCTGGAGCAGGCACACCTCTGAAAGGAGTGCGAGAGTGAGGTCCACTGGTGGAGGCTGTGGGAGCTCCTCATCACAAGGGGCATGGCAGAGGTGCGGTGCACCAGGGAGGTCCGGGCGCAACCACTGGAGTTCCTCCAGGGGAGCTCGCGGGATGGTCAGGGAGTGGCGGAGGAGAAGAAGGTGGGAGCGGAGGAAAAGGAGGTGGAAAAGAAGGAGGTGGGGGAAAAGGAGGTGGAGGAAGGAGTGGGGAAAGGGAAGGAAGTGGAAGGAGAAGGAGTGGAGGAGGAGTCTCGGTCCAATCCTGGCCTGTCGTCCCCAACACAGGCATAGTTAGCACCTACATACCAGTAATATGATCGTTTCGGGGTTGGAGCAGGTTGGAGCAGCCCTAAGCGGACTGGTGAGGTCTAGGCTTGGTCAGGTATTGCACATGGAAGTTGTCGATGAGTTCGCTCACATTGCCTAGCTCCATTGCAAGCAGCCACGAGGTTTCATCATTGGTCCCCTCGTAGCCAGCCCACTTGATGAGGTAGAGGAGTTGGCACTGGCATCTGCAGCGATTGATTTTGGGGTCGAGGATCTCTGCAATCTCATATTCGACTTCTCTGTTAATCTCAATCGGAGGTGGCAGAGGCACAACACGATTCGGAATTGCATTAGGAACTGCTGGCTTGACCTGTGAGACATGAAAGACAGGGTGCATGGACCTCATGGACTCTGGGAGTCAGAGTGTGACAGAGTGAGTTCCGGGTCAGGCAACAATTTTGAATGGGCCAAGGTTTTTGTCTGACAGCTTCTGAGAGGGGTGTGTTGTCCAGAAGTACTTGGCCTTGACATATGCTTCATCGCTGATCTTGAGGTCCAGCAGAGGGATGCGCCAGGCATCAGTGGGAGCTTGGTGTTACCGGAACAACCTTATTAGGGCTGACCAGAAGTTTACCACTCAGGTGCAACTACACTTGCAGTACCACCACACAAGTACTGGCAAGGAAGAACCAAGGAGCTTGCCTTAATTGCAAAGACCCACTATAGGGTGTCTAATACAACAAGTGGACAAAGCTGAGGCTTTGTCACTGTAACTACCTATATAAATAGTAAACTACAACTATGTGAGTATTGTGCTATAAGCTACCAATGTTCCGGTGAAACTAAAGTAAAACTGTGTCAAGTCCGAAACCTCCACTTCGACTCCAGGATCTCTGATGCAATCTAAATGCCAGAGTTTGTGAGATATGTAGTGGAGCTGTGACATGTCATGAAAGTGATACTCATAACGACCATGGTAGATCTATCTGTAGTCTGGAGATGGGGTAAGTCTGTCGGAGATGTTCTGGAGTTCCTTGTTCCAGATAGGGGTAAGTGTGGTGACTTTTGGCTAAGTCCACAAAGTGTAGTGTTTTTTGTAACACTTGGTAGTGTTGCTGAGCCAAAGCCATCTCTGAGCAGAGGAACTCGTAGAGCTCCTGCAAGTCGGAGGTGTATTCTTGGGCACGGGAGGATGTGAGGGAGAGGGCAGAGTTGACCATGAGGTCAGGGTGATATCTCTTATTAGCGAAAAAAGGTGATACGCCCATTGTCACACTCAGAGCATTGTTGAATGCAAACTCCGCAAGGGGTAAGAGGTTGGACCAGTTGTCTTGCTGATAACTGCAATAGATCAGAAGGTACTGCTCGAGGGTTTGGTTAGTCCACTTGGTTTGTCCATCGCCCTCTGGGTGGTAACTGGAGGTGAAATGGAGGGCGATGCCAAGGGCCTTCCCTAAGGACCTAAAGAAATGTGAGACGAACTCTGATCCTCTGTTGGAGGTGATGTGAGATGGTACCCCATGCTTAGAGAACATATGAGTGATGAAGAGCTTAGCTAATTTGGGGGAGGAGATCGTGTTGTGGGTCAGAATAAAGATGGCTTGTTTGGACAAGTGGTCCACAATGACGAGGATGGTGGAGTAACTGCCGGAGGAGGGGAGGTGTTCAATGAAGTCCATGGACATGGAGTGCCAAGGATGTTCTGGAATGGGAAGCTGCTTGAGCAGTCTGTAGGGGCGGTGTCAGAGCACTTTGGCTTGGGTGCAAGTGGTGCATGAGGACATGTAATCTTTAATGAATGTATGCACCCTGGGCCAGGTATATTCCCTGCGGACTAGCTCTAGTGTTCGGTTTTGGCTGAAATGGCCGGAGAGAGGGTAATTGTGCTTATAGTGGAGTACGCAGAGGTGAAGGTCATCAGAGTCCGGGACATAGATCCTGCCATCAAGGCAAAGGAACCCATTGGAGTCGACGGACCATCGAGGGTCGGAGGAGTCGGAGATGTGGCACTGGGCCACAAGGTTGGAGGAAAGGGTGGAAAAAATGTCACTGTGGATCTGGTCCACATCGATGAGCATTGACGTGCGGAGTGCGGGAGTAAGGTAGTGAGTTGCCCTAAGGGAGGATGTGAGCTGTTCCTGCATAAACACAGGGCGGAGGTTATGTGGATTGGTGTGAGCGTAATCCCTATCCCTCTCTTTTGGGTAGATGTCCCATCGTCGAGTAAGGGCATTGGGTTTCATGCCAAGGTGTCCAGAGTGGAAGTAGATAGAGAGATTGAACTGGCAGAGGAACTCTGACCAGCGGGCTTGGCGGTGCATGAGGACCTTCAAACTAGAAAAATATTCTAAATTCTTATGGTCAGTTACTATGTCCACTGGAGTAGCAGAGCCCTTGAGGTAATGCTGCCAGTGAGAAAATGCTTCAAAAATCGCCAATAGCTCCTTATCGTGGGTGTTGTAGTTCAACTCTGACGTGGTCAAAGTACGGGAATAAAATGCGATGGGGTGGAGTGCACCATTAGAGCAAGTGATGGAGAGGATCCCCACAATTGTGTAGTCGGAGGCGTCAGTCTCCAAAGTGAGCAGAGCGTCAGGCACCCAGTGAGTGAGAATCAGAGCGGAGGTAAAGGCGGACTTGAGGTAATTGAAGGCGGAGTGGCATTCCTCAGTGAAATCCCAAGGAGTGTTTTTGCACGTGAGGCAGGTGAGGGGAATAACAATGTTGGAGTAATTAAAGATGAAGCATCTGTAAAAATTGGTGAACCCTAGGAAGGACTGGATGTCCTTGACTTTGCGTGGTTCTGGCCACTTAGTAATGGCCTTCACCTTGTCCACAGACATAGAAAGTCCATCAGTCGCAAGCTGGAAACCTAAGTATTCGATGGAGTTGGAGTGGAACTCACACTTCTCTAGCTTGGCATAAAGCCCATGCTGCTGGAGGCGTTGGAGGACTTTGTGGACATGTTTTTTATGCATTTCAAGGTTGGTGGAGTAGATGAGAATGTCATCGAGATAGATAACAATGCAGACGTTGAGGAGATCAGAGAAGATGCTATTAACAAGCCTCTGAAAGGCTGCAGGAGTGTTAGTGAGACCGAAAGGCATCACACACCACTCAAATGATCCATAGCGGGTGTGGAAGGTGGTCTTCCACTCATTGCCATCAGCGATGTGGACCAAGTGATAAGCGTGGCGGAGGTCAATCTTGGTGTAAACACGGGCCTTGCTAGGAGCGTCCAAGAGGTCGGAGATGAGCGGAAGGGGGTAGCAATCTTTCTTTGTGATTTTATTAAGTCCATGGAAATCAACGCATAAGCAGAGGGAGCTGTTCTTCTTCCAAACAAACAGAACCAGAGCGCCATAAGCAGAGCTCGATTGGCAGATGATGTCAAGTCTGACACCTCTGCTCGAACTCCGCTCTGTCGGAGCAGCAGGAAGCAGGGTCGGAGGTCGGGCGTAGTTGGAGACGGAACGGAGGGGTGAGGACGTTGGCTTCAGGTTATGTCCTGCACCCTTGTACAGTCCTGGTCCTCATATTTGGATGGAAGTCCAGACAGGGAGGGACGGACTACAACGCTGGGGGACAAGTCCGATGAAGCGGAGGAGCGAGGAGGAGCAGAGGGAGAACAAGAGGAGGGAGACAAAGTCGATATTTGAACTAGGGAGTAAGTCCCCAGCATACTATGGATTAAATACATGAGTGGAGGAACTAAATACCATGTGCTACATATCTGCGACCACATGACGCACGTCCGGTATCATATGATATATGTCTACTACCATATGGTGTGTGTCACCGGGGTGACAGGTAAGCATGTATGGAATACCGAAAGGAATTATCTATGTCACCAGTGAGCTGGCGACCGGAAGTCCAGAATGAAGCTAAATAAAGGAGTGTTAGAGCAGAGTAATGTTAAGTCCGGTTCCTCCGGGTTCAACTCCAATGAAGTCCAGGATAGAGAAAGGTGGAAGTGTCAAAGGGGGCGAGGACTTGGTGCAGGACTTATGTGTCACACCCTTGTACTCGCTGTCCTTGGAGTTGGAGGTCGGAGGTTGGAGGAGGAGGAAGCAGAGAGAAGAGCAGAGGGGTTGGAGTTGTCAGGAGGTGACTAATTTGATAACCAAACTAAAGACTACAGGACGGAGTTCTACAGTATTTATACTATAGAGTCGGAATTGTACGGAGTACTCTAGATTATTCTACAGAGTTGGCGAAAGGATTAGTGATAGAGTACTGCGGATTTCTAAGGTAAAATGGAAGAGTACGGAGAAACAGATTAGTAAGACAGGACGGAGAAGGAACATGTCCGGGGCTGTGCACCGGGTTGGAAATAACTAAATAAGTGGAATTAAGTAAGAATAGACACACAGCAAGAGTGTCTGGAAAAGGAAAGGGAACAGAGATGCCGGAGTTACGGAGTTGGAGGGAGAAATGGTGGAGGTGATGGGCAGAGTTGGTGCAGAGCACTGGAGTTGGACTGCAGTGAGGACAGGGATATGACAGTATCCCCCTCTTAGGCCTGAACCCTTGAAGGCCTTTAAGTAAGGTGTGGTCCAGGCTTGTGTGGATATTGCGAATGGAAGTCGTCCATAAGCTCCAAGGCATGTCCGAGTTCCATGGCTAACAGCCAGGAGGTTTCTTCGTCAGTACCCTCATAGCCGGACCAGCGGACCAAATACAGGAGCTTGCAGTTTCTTCATCTTTGGTCAATCTTTGAGTCTAAAATTTCCAATATCTCAAATTCTAGTTCTCCTTCAATTTCAACTGGAGGTGGCAGAGCCTGAGTCCGGTTCGGAATGGTGTTTGGAATGGAGGGTTCTAGTTGAGAGACATGGAAGACGGGGTGGACAGACTTCATGGAGTCCAGGAGATGGAGGGTGAATGAGTGCATACTGGCTTGTGCAATGATGGTGTAGGGCCTGAGATTCCTTTCCAATAATTTCTAAGAGGGTTGGGTAGATCGGAAATACTTGGCTTTGATGAACACAAGATCTCCGACTTTGAAGTCTGATACCAGAGTTCGTCTTGTATCTGCAGGTCCCTGATAACGCTTTTGTGTGGCAGCGATCTCTTCACGGAGGTAGTGGTGGAGCTAATCAAAGTCTACGGAGTAGTCCCATGCTCGGGCAGAGGTGAGATCTCTCTCTGGATGAACCACCAGGTTCGGGTGGTAGCCCTTGTTAGCAAAGAACAGAGATACTCCAGTGGTCGTGTTTGGAGTGTTGTTGTAAGTGAACTCTGCAAGGGGCAGGAGTTCAGACCAGTTATCCTGTTGGTAGTTGCAGTAGATATGGAGGTACTGCTCCAGGGTCTGGTTCATACGCTCTGTTTGACCATTGCCCTCCAGGTGGTAACTGGAGGTGAAGTGGAGCCAGATGTCCAGGGCTTTTCCAAGCAAACAGAAGAAATGGGAGACAAACTCTGAACCTCGATCAGAGGTAATGTGAGATGGAACTCCATGCTGGAAAAGACATGGAGAAGGAAGAGCTTAGCGAGCTCCAGGGATGTCACTTTGTCATCTGTTGAAATGAAGACGCACTGTTTTGTGAGGCGGTCGACAACAACTAAGATGGCAGAGTGTCTGGAGGACACAGGGAGTTGTTCGATGAAGTCCATAGAAATTGAATTCCATGGCTTCTCTGGGATCGGAAGTTGTTTGAGAAGTCCGTAGGGCTTGTGCCTAGGGACTTTGGTGCAGGCGCAGGTTGTACAGGAGGAAACATACTCTTTGACGAATGTTCTGATACCTGGCCATGTATACTCTCATCGGATGAGCTCGAGAGTGCGGTTTTGTCCGAAATGTCCGGAAAGCAGATGATCATGCTTAAACTGGAGTACACGGAGTCAGAGGTCATTAACATCTGGGACATAAATGCGATTGTCCAGATGGAGAAAGCCCTCCAGGTCCACAGACCAGCAAGAGTTAGAGGAGTCGTGCTCCGAGAGGTGGATGGCAGCAATAGAGTCAGAGGGAAGGGCGGAGAGGATATCACTATGGAGTGACTCTAGGTCGAAAAGGGTGCTGGCCCAGAGTACCGGAGTTGCAAGGTAGGTAGCTTGGAGGGATGAAGTGAGCTGTTCCTGGGTGAAGACCGGACAGAAGTTCTGGGGGTTGATAAGAGCGTAGTCCCTATCCCCCTCTTTGGGATAGACATCCCAGCATCTAGTGAGGGCATCAGGCTTTGCTCTGAGGTGTCTGGGGCGGAAACAAATGACGAGATTGAACTGCGAAAGGTACTCCGACCACCGGGCTTGCCGGCGGGTTAGTAGTTTTGAAGTAGCAAAATACTCCAAATTCTTGTGGTCCATGACAACGTCGACTGGAGTTGCAGACCCCTCAAGGTAATGTCACCAAGTCCAAAAGGCTTTGTGAATGGTGAGTAGCTCCTTATCATGAGTGTTATAATTGAGCTCCGGAGCGTGGAGTGTCCATGAGTAGAACGTGACGGGGCGGATCTCTTCGTCCAGACAATGGATCAAGAGTATTCTGGTGATGGCATAGTCGGAGGTGTCGGTTTCTACTATTATTGGAGCATCCGGAACCCAGTGGGTGAGGATCAGAGCAGAGGTGAAGGTGTCCTTGAGGTTCTGGAAGGCGGAGTGACAGTCATTGGAGAAGTTCCACAGAATACCTTTTTGGGTGAGGTGAGTTAAAGGAGTGACTATATCGGAGTAATTGTAGATGAAACGCTGGTAGAAATTTGTGAAACCTAGGAAGGACTGAATGTCCTTCACCTTTCGAGGCTCGGGCCAGTCTTGGATAGCAGAGACCTTCTCCGGAGACATGGTCAGTCCAGAGGGTGAGAGCTGGTATCCGAGGTACTTGGTGGAGTCTGTGTGGAATTCGCATTTTTCTGGTTTGGCATAAAGTCCATGTTTACGGAGTCAACAGAGTACTTCCCAGACATGCTCCTTGTGGGAGGCCATGTCCATGGAGAAGATCAGGATATCGTTGAGGTAAACTATGACTATGACACACACATCCAACAAATCAGCAAAGACAGTGTTAACAAACCGCTGGAATGCCACCAGAGCATTAGTGAGTCTGAAGGGCATAATGAGCTACTCATAGGAACCGTAGCAGGTCCAGAAGGATGTCTTCCATTCGTCGCCTTCAGCTATGTGGACTAGGTGGTATGCATGCCGGAGGTCGATCTTAGTATAGACCTTGGCTCGGCTCAGAGTGTCAAGGAGATCGGAGATATGGGGGAGCAGGTAGTGGTCTTTCTTTGTGATTTTGTTGAGTCCTCAGAAGTCAACGCAAAGGCAGAGTGAACCGTCCTTCTTGTGGACAAAGAGGACTGGAGTGGCGTGAGCGGACGAGGACAGGCGGATGAATCCGTTGGCTAGGTGTTCATCTAGGAACGTCCGGAGAGACTAAAGCTCAGAGGCGGAGAGGGAGTAAATGGTACCCAATGGCAGGGATGCACCTTCTTCCAAGTCAATCTTAAGATCATGCTTGCGATGTGGGGCAAGGGTGGAAGCCTTGCTTTTACTGAACACATCTGCGAAGTCACGATACTCTGGAGGAACTCTGGAGAGGTCGACAGGTTCGGATGGAGCGGAATTGGTGCAAAGTTTCATATCATTGGTACTGAGTTGCAGACTGAACTGCACAGATCCCTCTAGTCAACAGGCTAGCACAAAGGCAGGCACACTGATCAGGGTGATGGGGGGTGCCTTGAGGTTTCAGAGACGTGGTGTTTTGGAGATGATGGAGTCAGCCAGAGGTGGCAAGTCCGGAGGCTGCAGAGTTGAGCTCAGGGGTGCTGGCATGGTTGGTTCAGGTGAGCAGAACGAGATACTGCTCATAACCCAATCAATCAACAGATTGTAGTGGGTGAGCCAGTTATGTTCTAAAACAAGGGAACAAGAGCCATCCAGCAGGGTGACATAAAAGGTCGTCAGAGTGATATCACCGGAGTTGAAGCAGACGGAGAGGTTGACTGCTTGAGTTATGGTGGAGTTGGATGTTCCATTGAACAACCGGAGTTGCAACGGAGGGATGGAGTACAGGGTAATTCCATGATCATTAACAAAGGTGTTATCTATGAAACAATCTGAGGATCCAGAGTCTATGAGCGCGGGAAAAGAAGGAATATCGTAGGAGAGAACTGAGACAGATGGAGTAAGGGAGCGGGGATCTGAAAGAGCGGACACGTTGAGGCAGACCTCTTTGAGTGCATGGGTGGAGTCAACACAACCTCAAGTCCATGCGGAGTTATTAAGGACGTGGACTATTTTTTTGTCTCTGAGGAGACCTCCAGTTGTGCTTCCAGAGTAGTGGTCATAGCCGTGCAAGCCTTAGATGCCCAGGAGGTGGAATGAGGGCATTCCTTGGCCATGTGGCTGGCTTGACCACAGAACATGCATAGGTTGTTGTCGAAATGGCACTTTCTCTCAGCAGCCGTGAGTTTGCCGTCCTTTCCTAGCTTGTCAGAAAGGTCGGGCTTTGGCATAGCGGATGGTCCAGAGTTGGCATTACTGCCAGACCAGGGTTTCTCCGAGTTCTTTGCAGAGCTCTTTGAATTGTCGGAGGTGGCGGGGGCGGAGTTGCTAGAGGTGGGTACGGATGTCTTCATAGCCCTAGTGACCTCTTCCCTTTGTTCCCAGTAATGGTGGTCTATTTGCTGGGCGAGGGTGCGAAGGTCATACAAGTTGCTCGGTTTCCCAAGCCAAGACAACTTGTCTTTGATGCGGTCGGGGAGTCTATTGTAGAAACTCCTGCAGAGCGCTCTGGGACCCCATTCCTGGACTTGGCTCACTAGTTGATTCCACTGGACTACGTAGTTGGAGATCCATTGAGAATCCCTCATCCAGAGTTGCTCAAGTTGAGCCTCCATGTTGGCGATTGGATCGTGGGGGCCGAAGTTGGACTGGAGCTCGAAGAGGAAAGCCTCCCAGCTATCCATCCAGAGCGGGTGGAGTTGTGGAGTGGTGCTCCCAAGCAGATCCAGTTCAAAGTATTCAAGAGCAATGCCCTTGAGATAAGATTGAGCGAATGTGACCTTAGACTGGTCATGGCAAAAGTATTTCAGGTTGGCTTGGAAGTTCAGTTCACACTGAACAACGAAGGGGCGGAGTTTCTTCGGGTCCAGACCATCAAACGGATCTGGTTCCCAGACCTTGGTTTTCAGAGCGGACTCTGATGATTGGTGCCGGAGTGCCTTCTGAGTCATATCTCGGATGGTGTCGGTGAGCTGTGCAATTGGCTCGAAAGCCAGAGGGATGTCATTGGTGGGGGAGTGTGGTTCCTCAGGCCCTTCTTCATCATCAGAGGGCTCAGACAAATGGTTGGATGGTGGACTGCCATCTCCAGAACCCAGGAGGCTCAGGGCTACCAGACTTTCGTCCACTGTCTCAGGCTGGTCTAAGAGGTCCCAGAGGCGGTGAGTGGTGATCGTGGTGTCAGGGAGGGGAGTGAGCGGAGATGCAAAGGGGCCCAATGGGTGGATGCAATGGGGTCTGGTAGAGGCAGAGGGGTTTTCTCTAGTGGTGAGGCTGATGAAGTCTCCAGGGACCATGCATGACGATCTGAAGACTGATTTGAGTCGTTTGCAGTGGGTTGTGGTGATTCTGGACATGGGAGTTAACGGTGAGTACAAGCTTGAGTTTGGTTATACTGTTAAGTCCAGTTCCTCCGGGTTCAACTCTGATGAAGTCTGGGACGGAGAAAGGTGGAAGTGTCAGAGGGGGCGAGGACTTGGTGCAGGACTTATGTATCGCACCCTTGTACTCACTGTCCTTGGAGTTGGAGGTTGGAGGTCGGAGGAGGAGGAAGCAGAGAGAAGAGCAGAGGGGTTGGAGTTGTCAGGAGGTGACTAATTTGATAACCAAACTAAAGACTACAGGACGGAGTTCTACAGTATTTATACTACAGAGTTGGAATTGTACAGAGTACTCTAGATTATTCTACAGAGTTGGCAAAAGGATTAGTGATAGAGTACTGCAGATTTCTAAGGTAAAATGGAAGAGTACGGAGAAACAGATTAGTAAGATGGGATGGAGAAGGAACATGTCTGGGGCTGCATGCCGGGTCGGAAACAACTAAATAAGCAGAACTAAGTAAGAATAGACGCACAGTGAGAGTGTCTGAAAAAGGAAAGGGAACAGAGATGCTGGAGTTACGGAGTTGGAGGGAGAAATGGCGGAGGTGATGGGCAGAGTTGGTGCAGAGCACTGGAGTTGGACTGCAGTGAGGACAGGGATATGACAAGTAACTACATTGTCAGTCAGAGGGAAGCAGAGGAAAGCAGAGGAGACTAAATACGAAGTGGAGGAAAGGAAAAATGGGCGGAGTTGTCACAGTTGCGACAGATGAACCCATAGGTCAGGTGTTTGTTGAGGAAGGCATGGAGCATTTCTAACTCAGTGGGGGAAAGGGAGTAAATGGTTCCAAGAGGAGGGGACATGCCTTTCTCTAAGTCAATCTTCAGATCAAAATCATGGTGTGGCACCAGCTGGGTAGTCTTTGCTTTGCTGAAGATATCTGTGAAGTTGTGATAATCTGAAGGGACTTGAGAGAGGTCAGGCTTGTCCAGAGTTGTGGCGGAAGCAGAGTGGAGCTTTGCTGAGCCCTCTGGGTGGAGATATAAGGTAAACTGCGTAGATCCCTCAAGTTTACAGGCATGCTGGAAGGCGACTGCATTGACAAAAGAGATATGTGGAGTGGGCAAGTCCAGAGTCAGAGGTGGAACCAGAGATGGTTCCTGGGAGGTAGGTACCTGTGGAGTGGGCACTTGTTGTGGGCTTGCTTGGAAACTGATATGGCCTAATACCCAATCAATCGATGGATTGTAGCAGGTGAGCCAGATATGTCCAAGTACTAGAGCGCAAGAGGAGTCCAGCGGAGTTACAAAGAATTCGTTGGAGGTGACATCGCCAGAGGGGAAGCGGAGGCTGAGTTGAGCAGAGCAGGTGATGGAGTGGTTGGAGGAGCTGTTGATGAGGCAGAGTGCCAGCAGAGCAATTTCACGAGTCAGGATTCCGTATTTATTTACAAATGACAGATCAATAAAACAATGTGTAGAACCAGAGTCGACTAAGATGGAAATGGGAGGGGTATTGTAGTCAACTAAAGAAACAGACAGCATAAGTGAATTAGGGTCAGAAAAAGTGGATGTGTTAAGTTTTATCTCCTTCAGTGCACAGTTGGAGCCAACACAGCCTCCAGGCTGTGCAGAGTACCAGAGACTGTGGGCTATTTTTTTGGCTCCAAGGTAGCTGCTGGAGCGGAGGCTGCTGGAGTGGCTGTGGCTGCCTGAGCCTTGGCCTTGGTGAACCAGGAGGTGGACTTGGGGCACTCTTTGACAACGTGCCTGGGCTGTCTGCAAAACATACATAATTTGTTATTGTAACGGCGTTTCTGCTCCTCATCAGCAATTTTACCATCGCTGCCAAGGTGGCATGGAGTCGCTGAGGCAGCAGACTTGGCAGACAAGGAGGCAGAGGATTTCGATGACAAAGTCGTCTTGGAGAAGTTGGCGGGAGTGGAGGTGGACTTGGAAGACAAAGCAGGAGCGTTGTTGGTGGGGGTGGAGGACTTGGCAGAGTTGGCGCTCGAAGAGGAGGTCATCTTGGACTAGCGACTGATCTCTGACTTTTGCTCCCAGTAATGGGAGTCGATAGTCTGGGCAAGGAGGCAGAGCCCTTGCAGTGTGGCGGGCTTGCCAACATGGGAGATCTTGTCCTTGATGTGGTCTGGAAGACTGTTGTAGAACATATGGCAGAGAGTGCCCTCTCCATAACCACAGACCTACAAGGCCAGACAGTTAAACTCGACAACAAACTTATTGATTCATTGTCCATTCTTCATTGCCAGGTTATCCAACTGATGCTCCACATCTCTAACCGGATTGTGCAGACCAAAGTTGTCCTTGAGCTCTTTGATGAACTCTTGGAAATCGTCCATCCAGTCAGGATGAGTAGCAGGGTTGGCGGAGTTGAGGAGGTCAGGCTCAAACCATTCCAAGGTGGTACCCTTAAGGTATGACTGCGCGAAGACGACTTTCATGCAGTCCGCCTGGAAGGCTTTGGGCCAATCCTGAAAATTAAGTTTGCATTGCACAAGGAAGGCACAGAGCTTCTTCAGGTCAGACCTGTTGAAGGTATCTGGTTCGTGGACCTTGGTCCACTGGGAGGTGGAGTCGTGCTCCGAGTTTGACTTGGCAAGGGCTTGGACAGCCTGCGCCAGGGTGGTGAACAGATCGGGGAAAGGAGGTGGAGTCAGAGGGCAACTGGTGCTGTGCAAAGATGGGGGTGGAACGTCGATGGGCGGGAGCAGAGTGGAACATCTGCTGCCATTTTGATCCGAAGGGTTGGGGTCATCTCCAGGGTCGGATGGATCACCAGAGGGGGGTGTGGAATCGTGACGAGAAGGGACAGGAGTGGCAGGGCAATCAGGGGTGTGCAGCAAGCTGGTGTGCCAACTGGTAAAGGAGAGGAACTCCCCAAAACCGGTAGAGAGGTGGAGATTGCCTCTGGGCATATTTGGTTCTTTGGCCTGCTGAGCGCAGGCCTGCAAATGAGTCTGAATAATGCTATGATGTGCCATAAAGGGTGTGAGAAAGGACTGTCACAAGAGTGAGTTCAAATATACTATCAAGTCTGACACCTCCACTTGAACTCCGCTCTGTCGGAGCAGTGGGAAGTGGGGTCAGAGGTCGGGCATAGTTGGAGACAGAATGGAGGGGTGAGGATGTTGGCTTCAGATTATGTCCTGCACCCTTGTGCAGTCCTGGTCCTTGTATTTGGACGGAAGTCCAGACAGGGAGGGATGGACTATGATGCTGGGGGACAAGTCTGATGAAGCAGAGGAGTGAGGAGGAGCAGAGGGAGAACAAGAGGAGGGAGATGAAGTCGATATTTGAACTGGGGAGTAAGTCCCCAGCATACTACAGATTAAATACATGAGCAGAGGAACTAAATACCATGTGCTACATATCTGCGACCACATGTTGCACATCTGATATCATATGGTACATGTCTACTACCGTATGGTGTGTGTCACTGGGGTGACAGGTCAGCGTGTACAGAACACCAAAAGGAATTATCTATATCACCAGTGAGCTGGTGACCGGAAGTCCAGAATGAAGCTAAATAAAGGAATGTCAGAGTGGAGTAACTACATTGTTAGTCAGAGGAAAGCAGAGGAAAGCAGAGGAAACTAAATACGAAGTGGAGGAAAGGAAAAACAGGCAGAGTTGTCACGATTGTGATAGCTTCCCAGAGCTCAGATCTAAGTATATCTACAGTAGAATGATGTTCTGAAAGCTGGAGTATATATTGGAACTTAGCCTTACAATAGGATGTGCAATGGGTGAATTTCAATTCTCCCATTACCCAGTTGATCTTGGGGTTACGATGTTCCAGCCAGTTCTACCCAATAAAAATAGGATGCATCCCCAGAATAGTGACATATGTGTTAAACATTCCAAATGATTATTAATGTCAATTAATATTGAAACCTTGTGCATGATAGCACCCATCACTCCTTTAGAGCTGTCAGCATTTACTACCTTGATAGGTTTTGGAATAGGGGTCATCAAGAAGTTGTACTTTTTACAAAAGTCTGAATCAATAAATGTATTGGAGGCCCTAGAGTCAAGCAGGGTCTTAAGTCCAATAGAGGACCAACTACTACCTGTCTGATACTGGACTCCAACCTGAAGTGACAATTGGCCACCCATTGGTCTGGAGTTAGGGCTCTGAATTGTGAGAATAGTGGGGGAATTATACTTGAATGCATTGACTCTTTGCCTTGCAAGGGGATTAAGCACACTATATTTTAATTCCACTGCTGTGCCATTTGAGTTGGATGCCCTTTTGGAATCACAAGAAATTATATTACAGGTACCTAAAGCACTATCAGTCTGAGTCAAGCATGTATTTACTTTTGGCTTGGGGTGACCCCCATCATCTCCAAGCATACTTATTTTAAAGAACTTGCTGCCCTTCACTTTGCTTTGGTGGCCAACCAATCCCTCCAATATGCCTCCACCTCCTCCAAAATGTACTCCTGCTGCAAAGTTTTTGTTGGGGTCTGCAGAGGGGGGCAGAATTGCCAGAGATTGGCAGAGTTAGATTGAGGGGCTTCCTCTCACTCCACAACTTCCAGAGATATATTATTCATACTCTGGGTCCCAGAGCTGTCAGACCATTACCTTTTGTTTGCCTTTGTTTTGGGGGCAGTCCCATTTGAAGTGTCCTTGTGTGCTGCAGAGATAGCAGGTGCCTTGTGGAGTTATGGCAGAGATATCTATTGGGGCTCTGCACCCCAGTTGAATTCTGGTAGGAGTAACTAATCACCAGTGACTAGCAAGTGGGAGTAAGCTTCTTAGTGTAGCACCCTTTATCCAGAAATGACCAAGAGAACTTTACTGGAGGACATCCAGCAAAGAGCTCTGGCTTTATATACTCTTCTACTGTTTGTACATGTTGTGGTACAATTACTATACAGGGAAGTTATGTGACTAGGGTATAGGGTATGGTGCCATATCGCACCATTATGACATCAGATGGTGTGATGTGGGCTAACTAAAATACAAGGTAATTAGTAATATCTTTATAAGCTAATGATGTCATGATGATGTTATAGACTGGCCTGGACTATGATGTTATTGTAGGTCATTGGAGGCTAAGTATCTCTTGTCTTGATAGATCATTACTGTGAATGTGATTGGTTGGAGATTAGATAAGATAGGAAGGAAATGTAAATAGGTGCAAAGTGAAATGTAAAAGTATGATGTCATGGGGGTCCTTTGTGGGAAAGTGACATCAAGTGTGGGAAAGTCACATGACCTGTCATGTGACCATGGGAAAGTAAATAAAAGTGGCACTGTTATGCTGAGAAAAATGTGGAGAAAAAGAATGTAATATTCATTTCGTAACAGAAAGTCTGGTTGGTCAAGAAGGGGCTAAATAGTTTGGAGGTTGGCAGAGGGGGGTGGAAGATTGTGGGAGCTGTCAGAGGGGAGCTCCTTGTTCAAGGGCAATGTGCTTGAAATTTTGGCCTACTTTTTCATATGCCTCATAGAGGGTGGGGAAGTCCCCCTCTGCTACTACCTGATGAAGCTCTGTTTGGTAGTAGATTTAGTAGTTGATCACTTTTTTCAAAAGGTGAAATGCCTCCACATCTCCAATCTTGGCCTCATGCTGTAGGACTGTGAACCTTTCTAAGAAGATGTTCACTGGATTGCCATTCTGGCAGAGGGCAATCAACTTTTTGTAAGATTCCTACACTAGAACCTCAATGCAGAAGTGCCCCATGATTATCCACTAAAACATGGCCCAGTCCAGCCATGTAGCTAGTCCTCAGAGTTGCTTGACTCCTTCAATTTCAATCATCTCCTCCTCCAACTCCAACAGTGTCTCCATGGTCACTTGAGCGAAAGCCTCTGCTTTTCCCTCAAGTCTTAACAAGACTGCAACTCCACAGACCTTGTTATCTTGCCATGTTTGGGATTCCACCCCAAGCCAGAGTTTTCTCCACCAGAGGCAGAATTTACTCTGATCTCTGTTCCATTTTCCCAGATCTGCAATTTTTTTAGTAACATTCTCCCATGAATTCCCCTCCCATACAGCTGCAACCAGAGCATCACAGAGTGCCTCCATATCAAAAGCATCATTAGCCATGGGTAATCATGTGCTGGTGATGGCAGGAGATCCAATGGAGGGTTGACTATGTGAGGAGGGCATGGGGGAACAGTGTTGTTGGAAATCAGCAGACATGATGCCAGAGATGGTAGGGGAGTGCACAGAGGTGGTAGCAATTTGGTGTAAAGTGGTGGTGGGGGGAGATATAAATTTGAGGGAGGTTTATCCTCCTCTCCTTCCTTCACTGGTCTACTGGTAAACACCAGCTGGAAGGTTTCTTCTTTGTTGTATCTACAGTAAATACATTTGTATGGAGTTTAAGCCAGATACACCCCCTGGTCTACCTCAGACTTTTTGGCCTGGATACCTATGGACTCCCAGACCTAAAGTCCTGTTCCCTCTGCAAACACCCCAGTGGGAGTGTGTGCTATTACCCCAAGGGGGGACTTCAAAGATGGTACAAGTAATTCTATGTCACTAGCAAGAGCAATCTCTGGTGCTATAACTCTGGTACCCCTAAAAGTGTTGGGGTGCTGTAAAATGAACTCTGGAAAGCTCCAGTGGGTCCCCCTTAATGCTGAGGTCCACATCTCATCCAGAACAAAAGTCTGAGTGCCCTCCTAAACCTGGAGTCCAGGTATTGTGTGCAGGTGTGTGTAGCTTTGTCCAAGTGTTACCTGAACAACCTTATTAGGGCTGACCATAGGTTTACCATTCAGGCACAACTACACTTGCAGTACCACCACACAAGTACTGGCAAGGTGAAATCTAGGAGCCTGCCTTAATTGCAAAGATCCACTATAGAGTGTCTAATATAGCAAGTGGACAAAGCTAAGGCTTTGTCACTATAGCTATCTGTTTAAATAGTAAACTACAACTATGAGATTATTGTGCTATAAGCTACCAATGTTCCAGTGATACTAAAGTAAAACCTTGTCAAGTCCAAAACTTCTGCTCTAACTCTGGGATCTCTGATGTGATCCAAATGCCAGAGTTTGCAAGACATGTAGTGGAGCTGTGACATGTCATGGAAGTGATACTTGTAATGACAGTGGTAGATCTATGTAGTCCGAAGATGGGGTAAGTCCATCAGAGATGGTCTGGAGTTCCTTGTTCCAGATAGGGGTAAATGCGGTGACCTTTTGGCTAAGTCCACAAAGTGTAGTGTTTTTGTAACAAAAAGCCTCAGAACCTATCCCGCCAACAAGCTCGGTGGATGCTTTTCCTTATGGACTTTGATTTAATGTTTTCTCACCTCCCTGAAGCACAGATGGGACCTGTGGATGCTTTATCTCAGCTCAATACTGTCAATATGGCAAATGATAATGCTCAGGTCACTCTATTCACCCCCATCACCATGGTGTGAGCAATTGACATTGGCCTTCATCACCTTATTTCCTGTTCTTCTCCCTCTGACCCATTGGTACAATCCACCCTGCAGTCCCTGACCACCACCCACCCTATCTGTTCCTTCTCCCCTGCAGACTGGTCTCTATGGAAGAACCTCTTGTATTTCTGGAACCGCTTATATGTCCCCAAACCTGCCTGGGCCCACCTTGTCTGCAAAACCCACAAACATCCTGCTCACGGACACCCCAGACAATTTTGCCTTTCACACCTGCTTTCCCAGAACTATTGGTGGCCAGGCATGGCCACTTTGGTTTGCTGAGTGGTACAAGGTTGTGCCACCTGCCAACAGTGTAAAATCAACACTCACCCCACCCATCCCCCCCTGTCTCCCATCCTGAGCACCACCACTTGCTCCTTTTAACAAATTTCCATGGATTTTATCACTGCCCTGTCCCCAGTTGATGGCCTTGATGTTATTTTGGTCATGGTGGACCACAGCCTCATGAAGGGGGCTATTTTCATTCCCACTTCTACTTCAGTGGATGCAGAAACTGTGGTGAAGTTGTTTTTCAAGAAAGTTTTCCCCAGATTCGGCTTACACAATAAGGTGATCTCTGACTGTGGCCCCCAGTTCAATTCTGCCTTCACCTACAAACTTGCCTGACTGCTACACTATGACATCACCCTATCTACAGCCTACCATCCTCAAACCAACAGGGAAACTGAATGGGTCAATCAGGAACTTGGGATCTATCTACAGATCTTTTGCCAAGGAAATCTCACAAACTGGCCCACCCTGCTTCCCATGGCAGAATTCATGCACAACTCCTCCATCCATTCCATAACCAGGAAGTCCCCATTTTCTCTCATGATGGGCTATGAACCCCAAGCCTATCCCCAGTTAGGAAAATCCTTCACCCTCATGGTGGATAACCACACCAAACTGCTGGAAGATGCTTGCATGAAGGTGCTGCATGCCCATCAGATCACCCAAAAAGAAATGGTTTCTCAACATTGTCCCATGTTCAAACTGTGGAAGGTGGGTGACTGAGTCTGGCTGGATAACAAAAATCTCCACCTTCAATACCCCTTCCAGAAGCTCACCCCAAGAAGAGAAGGCCCCTTTGAAATTGAACACATCATCTCTCCCCTGGTCTACCAACTGAAACTCCCACTGACCTGGAAAATACACTCTGTATTCCATGTCACCTTCTTATCTCCCTACATAACCACTGTGGAACATGGCCCCAATTTCAACAACCCACCATCTGACCTTATCAATGACAAAGAACATTATGAAGTTGAATAAATCCTTAGTCATCATGGGAATGCCACTCACCAGGAATTCCTTATCAAGTGGAAAGGTTACTCATCTGCTGAAAATATGTGGGAACCTAAATGCCACCTGACCAATGCTTCCCACCTGCTTTCCACATATAAACAAATGTGCCCAGCAGCCTTCCCCTCAGGGAAACTGAAACCTGGTTGACACACCACCCACGACTTACTTGATAAATAGCCTAGGGACACTATGTTGTCTACCATTTCCACCACCATATCCTATGACACCCTCCTCTGCTATTTAGTCACCACCCTCCTCCTTGTTGCCACATCCTTTCTCTTCGCCTTCTGTCACCAGTTTGCCCTAAATAGGGGAATCTTTTGGGTTGCCCTAGGGGAGATTACCTCCTCCCTAAAGTTGTCAATATCACCCAGCTGGGTGACAAAAAGATAAAAACCAAGAGCTCCCAGGCAGGCTGAACCTGGCTGTGGTACTGGGAGGTATTGTTTTCTGACAAATCCCCACTACAGATAGTATATGGGTACACAGACACGGACTCCCATTGGGGGTTGAATATTTAGAAACTCACCCAATCCACTCCTCTTCCCTCCTCTGAAAATGTCTGATCCATCCCTGCTCTGCCTTGAGAATTTTCCCCCTGCCCATAGAAGGGAATTTATCCTTGGGATCCTACTTGACCCTGTCATCTTAAATGCAGTCAGGAATACCAAAACATATTTCCACAATACCCCACTCCAACACACCCTGGAACTCCTGGACAAGCACTATCAAATTCAGGACTTGGCAGTGGGAGTAGTCCAGGCCCTCTCAGTAATCTCCACCCACTCTGCCATGCATGATCTGGATGTTGTTACAATTTCTTTCCTCCTTAACCCTCTATGCTCTACAGTAATCCTTCAAGTACTTACATATTGAAGCTTACCCTTTTCTTTCTGATGACATTGTTCTGCCTGTTATCTTCACTTACTCTTCCCTCTTTCCTTCTTGGCCCTCCTCTCCCTTTCTTAGTAAATGGTCTGTGCACCTACTTCTCCCAGTATATAGCTCTCTGTCCTGTATTAGTATTTCTTATACTTGATCTACATAATACAAGCATTCTTGAGTTTCACCTTGTCCCCTTGAGTCCCTCTGGGAATCCTCTATGTCTAAGCCCCCCCCCTGGGTTTATCCTTCAAGTCTCCACTACTGTTTAACTTGGGATGTTGTCGCACCTCTTTGTAAGTGTCCTCCCCAAGGTACAGTGACCTCCAAAACTGTCGCAATATTTGACTCTAATGCAGTGTGTGAGGCACACTGCACCACCCTGTGGGAATTTCGCTTAGCTTTAGGGGAGCTAAACAAAGTAATAACTCTTTGTTACTGGAACAACCTTATTAGGGCTGACCAGAGGTATACCACTCGGGCGCGACTACACTTGCAGTACCACCATACAAGTACTGGCAAGGTAAAACCTAGGAGCCTGCCTTAATTGCAAAGACCCACTATAGGGTGTCTAATACAACAAGTGGACAAAGCTAAGGCTTTGTCACTGTAGCTACCTGTATAAATAGTAAACT
>JBBPKP010000077.1:2655-20811 GCA_038089335.1 Boletellus aff. obscurococcineus | reverse complement strand
TACCATCGTCGGATCCCTTGCCGCAGTGCGGGGCGGCTCACGCTACAAGGTGGAGTCCGATGTCAGACGACCTGACGCCGGTTCCGGACTCTCCGCCTATGTTATGTCCTTCTCGTGCACCCTCCCCTTCCAAGGACTCCCCCCTGTCCAACCTACATCCTATTGTCAATGGATCTCACACTCAACCACCTATCCCCGCCAGCAAGCCTCCCGAGGTCGACACCCTGCTCAACTCTGAGCTGCGGTTTATCCCCCTACTGCTGTGGATATCGTGTAATTCGGAGCTTGCGCCATGCAGACTCCCTCCCGAGTATGAATATCTGTGCATGGGACTTTTCTTCATATCCGACTTGCATGTGAGTGGGAGATATCTCGCCCTGTCTGTTATTGAGAGAATTGCAGCATACAGTGACTCGGCACGAAGTCTCTTCGGACACCAATATGGTGGAGGGGCGCGTCTGCTGGAGCGTCACTCTCCAGTGGGCTCCAGGAGGCGAAGGTGCTCTATACGATTCCGACATAGCGATGTCGGACCTGGCGTCGCCCTGTGATACCCGGGACTTGTCGCATCCGTGGTGGTTTGATCCCACAGATACGCCTTCACACGCCGACGAGGCCATACCTCCTCGTCCGAGGATGCAAATCTTCAGCTGCGTGCCGCTCGATCTCATCGCCGAGTTCCACCCCAGCGAAGTATTCCCGCGGGGATGGTTTTGCAAGTCATGCGGCATGATCAACACCCAGGTGTTCTTCCGACACCAGATATGTCAAAGCACTGCCTGCGGGGTAGGTTCGCTCGTACTTTCTCCGTGCCTGCAGGGCTGAAAGCCAGCAAGAGGAAGCGCGAGAAATGCGTTCCTCGAGGAAAGGTCGATTGCCTGACCCGTCTTCGGGACCCTCACACATCTGGCTCCCTCGTTCGACCTACAGATAATGTCCCTTCGGTCGTGTTTTGCGACCGTACGATCTGGGACGACGGTATGCATTCATATAGCTACGGCGTCAACCGGGGTGTCACCCTGTGTCACATATTCACCGGGAACCAGGAACATTTGCAAGAAGATGCCACGGCCTTGCTCGAGGGGATTCAGCGCGACGTACTGTTGCGCAAGGAGAACCGTCCGAGTGAGTGTCGCGCATGTTCGTCTGTCCGTCCTCGGCTTGACGCTCGGATCGTGGCAAGGCCCTTATTTTGTTCACACCACCAAGATCTACCATCTACGCGGGGGGATAGAAACGATGGTGCCAGAAGGCACACCTGGTTGCGCCCGCGTTGCCTACCACGCGCTGTGCGACCTCGTCCATCGCTACGGAGAGATGGACGTGCCTC
Organism: Boletellus aff. obscurococcineus; assembly: GCA_038089335.1. Lineage (NCBI taxonomy): Eukaryota > Fungi > Basidiomycota > Agaricomycetes > Boletales > Boletaceae > Boletellus > Boletellus aff. obscurococcineus. Next base: position 19,481 of record JBBPKP010000077.1, on the reverse strand, counting down.
GATTCGGCGAGATACGCCTGCAAGCATGGGTCAACTCGGGATCTAAAAAGGTTTGGCTCAGACACTCTGTGTGCCGGTGATATCCTCACGCGGATCATAGGGAAGTGTGCTTCGCGCACGCGAAGCTCCCGCTGTCGTGTTCTGCCTGGGGGAAAAGGTCGTATTAAAGTTGACTCCAAAGGGGGGGTGCGCCGACGTTGCGGAACCGACAGTACCAGACAAGGCACACGTCCGAGACGAGGATCGGATGGTAGAGCTTCTGCCCGCCGGGCCTCGTGCGGGACCCTCGCGTCAGCTGGAATGCGACCGCGTGGATCAACCGACGATGATCCCAGAGTTTGAGGTGAACAGACCATCGGCCGGCCCCGGGAACACGAGCCAGTCGATCTCTGCCGCCCTGAACGCGGCGCGCCGAGGTCGCATTTCGGAACCTGCTGGCGGCGTTGCGACGGCCGAGGCCGAGGTCGACGTTTCGCACGTCGCTCCTGGAGCGGCGATGACAAGCGACCACGTCATCACGGCGCTGAAGCCAGAACGCATTCCTAAAAAGAACAAGGCTCTCAAGGGCAAGAATAAAGCCGAGATTTCGGTGACGTTGGTGCATGGCGACGCCGTCGTTGTCTGTGGTGATGACTTTGAGGTGAGCGTGTGTGTTGTTGTAGACCGCAAGGGGCGTGTAGCTGAATCCGTCCCGCCGCAGTGCCAGATGGTTCGCTTCGGAACTACCATTTGTCAGTTCCCTTGTACCCATTGCACCCTCGTCTGACACTGACTGTTTTTAGTGGTGATTGGTTACCCGGAAGAGAGATGATGTGGGCCGTACGGTGTGAGATAGACTTGTCGTAGATAGAGCGCTGGACATTCCTAATGCGGCAATCGACGTGTGCCATCTCTGACTTGGACATAAAATTTCAAGCACATGACTATGACCACCTTACTTTCTTCGGATACCACTCAGGAGGCACAGTGGGGACGAGGTACGTCCGCCAAGTGTCCGACACGTTGCAGTCCTGAATCGAGCCTAGTTTTAATTTGTGGTGGGACGGATTGGTGATGAACTTCTCGTTCCGCCTGTCGTCCGAAACTTATGTTCGGGCTCGCTCTTAGGCCGAAGCTAGGTCGCAAGGAACGCGGCGGCAGGGGCGAGGGCAACCCCGAAGCGTGAGCGTGTCTCCTCCGTTCTCGCCGACGCCCCAGCGCCTCACCGTCCCCTCTCTCCCACAGGCCTGACCTGCTCGAGCCGCACATCCTGCGCTCGCTGAGCAACGTCAAGATCACCTCCATCCACGCCTCATGCTGCGCGTGCCACTTTATCGCGCTCGACGTCGACGGGGCCGCATGGCTGTTTGGCCGCAATGCTCCGTGCGCGCTCGGCGTCGCCGACGTGGACGCCATATCGGAGAAGGCACCCAGACGCGTGCGTGCGGCCGACCTCGGCGCGGGCGAGGGCGTTCGGTTCGTGCATGCCGCGTGTGGGAGGGGGCATGCGCTGTTGGTGGACAGCCGGGGGACCGTCTGGTCGGCCGGCGCGAACAACCTGGGCCAGGTGCGTCCCGCGCGTCGTCGTCCGCCTCTCCCCCCTCTGAACCAAAAAACAGTGTGGTCACCCAGTGTCGCCTCAAATCACAGCGTTCAAACCGGTGGACGGACCGTACGCCAACGGGGAGCGGCAGCACGTGGTCAAGGCGGGCGCAGGTATCTCTTTCTCCATCGTCTTGACCGAGGACGGGAAAGGTAGGCTCTCGTGCGCGGTGTCGCGGGCTGATGTCAAACTTGCCAAGTGTTTTCTTTCGGGAGCGGGGAGAAGGGACAGCTAGGCAACGGGAGGACGGGCGAACACATCACCACTGGCAATAAGACGGCGTACGATATCGAAGTGGAGCCTGGTTGCGTGGCTCTTTTCTTATCTGGGTACGGTCCGTCCCGCTAATAAACGTGGCCAGTGCCCGTAAAGGGTTTAGACGACAAGACTATCTCCGACATTGTCTGCGGAGCGCAGCACAGCGTAGCCATCGATGCTCAGGGGTGATTGTTCATCTAGACCAGGCACGCCCCTTGCTGAGCGCTCTAGCAGGGTTGTGTATGTATGGGGTTACAATGGTTACTGTCGGCTGGGCCTTGGCAATCAGCAGGACGCATTGGTCCCAAAGGTCGTACCACAGGTAGAGTCATGTCCAAACATTCTCAGCCAGCGCTAAGCATGTTTCCTTCCTCAGTTTGCTGGTCCAAACGAGATGACTATGGGATCTCAAATCATTGCCGGGCCTACAAATACCGTTATCATTGACAAACAACGCATGTATTGGATGGCTGGAAAGGTACGTTTCCGGGTCGTCGGATCGCACCTGGTCTTGCTAACAGCGACCTAGTGGAAGAATAGCGGAGAGGGTGTGCCCAAATGCGACGCTCCTTGTCAGATTAGCTTACGCTTGGCCAGGGTCCTCCGGATCCCCGTATTCTTCGTTCCGCTACATCCAGGATCTCATGTACGTCGCCCCTTGAAGCTCTGGTGTTGGCGTTACTCAAGTGATCTTGTCCAGGGGATGCAAGATCTCTCAGGCGAGCTGTGGAGGTGTGACTCACTTTGCATTGACCACCGAGGAAGACGGCAGTGTCATGACGGTTGCCTATGGTCAAAACGCTGCTAATGGTATTGCATTCCGCGTCCTTCCCTGATTTGGCGCTGATGGTTCCCAGGCGAGCTGGGGCTAGGCCCTGAAGAACCCAAAAGCGCGACGAAACCTACTAGGCACCAACCCCTTGCAGGGATTCAAGTTTTCAGGTTAGCCATCCGTTTAATATCTGCGGCGAGACCCTTGATGGATTGTGTCTTAGTGTAGCGGCCGGACAGCATACTACATTGTTCCTGGCAAAGCCGAATGACATGTTTTCCGAGCTTCCTCGGCACCCTGAAGTGGACGCACCGGAACTCTGCCTTGTATGCGACAATGACAACGGAGACGATGATCCTGCGCTTGAATGTGACAAGGTGTGACTCCAAGTTTCTCCATGTGTTGGCATAGTCCGCTTGACCATGCTTTCGACGACAAGTGCGACCACCCTTACCATCTTGGCTGCCTTGACCCACCCCTGCAGGCTATTCCGGAAGGTGAATGGTTCTGTCCCGGATGTACAGCCGAGATGGCCGCTCTCGTGAATCCCGGCCTCGAGACACCCGACAAAGCCGCGGTAAAGGTGACAGCAGACCAGAGCAAGGGCGGGACAAAACGAAAAGCGCCTCCAGCAACGGAGCATGGTAAGCCGTGCTTATTGCCGTCTTATCCGCGTTAAGTTAACCCGTGTGAAAGCGCTGAAACGCAAAAAATGATCTCAAACATGCGGATGTACAAACTACCTGGATCATCGCTTGGGTTAACGAACCAACCTAATTATTATTCAAAGCACGAGTGTCGCTACGATGTGTTTTGTACTGGTACTGGTAGTGATACTCTTCCCGCCTTGTATGTTATTAATATTTCATCTCTGTCTGCTCTGCACCGCGATCCTGATGGACATCATTTCCTGTGCGCCAGACTGCCCGGCCTCACATGCCCACCTCGGGGAACGCGGTGCTCACCGCTGGCATGCACCGATTTCCTTATCACCGCTGTCGCTGATTGGGAGGTGAGCTGACGGCGGCAGACGAGCCGACTTCGGAGATCGTGGCGGGCGCCTCCCTGCCTCGACGTTTTACGACAGGGCAACGCTAGTTTTCCCGACCGACGAATCCTCACAACCGATCGCTCAAAAGAAGGACTACACATCCAAGGTTGCAACAAGTTTAGCATAGCTCGCCAAGGCAGTGGTTTCGATGTCAATTCCCATGAGCTGCTGTCTCCTTGCTCACCGACCGTTTACTTAAGAGTCAGGGTCCCATCATTACGTGGGACTGCCTTGCGTCAATTAAAAGGGATACCCCCGTAAGGCTCGATACTCAAGCAGCGTGTGGACATGCATCCGCTCTCAAAGCTGTGTGCGCTTGCTGCTCTTTTCCGTTGCGTGGCCGCTGCGACGCGCAGCACGGAGCTCGTCCTGAGCAACGCCGTCGTGGCGCCAGACGGTTTCAGCAGGAGGTGAGTTATTCCAAGCTGGCCGTCGTCGCCTTTATGTGCCCTGCTCCCCCATCCAGTGCTATTGTCATCAATGGCCAGACCCCCGGACCCCTCATCGCGGCCCACAAGGTAGGTGCGAATCAAACGCGAGCGCGTGGTGACCGCCGACGCTCTTTGTTTGCCAGAACGATCTCCTTCAAATCAACGTCGTAAACCAGCTCACGGACGAGGCCTCGAACACCAGCACATCTGTGGTACGTTCGTCGGCACGTCGTCGTGTGGTGTCGTTCGAAATGCTCAAAGAGCTCTGTCCAAGCACTGGCACGGTCTGTTCCAGCACACCACGAACGCCTTTGACGGCACCGCGTTCGTGACGCAGTGCCCGATCGCCCCCGGAGATTCGTTCCTCTACCAGTTCACCGCGCGGAACCAGTCTGGCACGTTCTGGTACCACTCTCATTACAATCTTCAGTATTGTGATGGCCTTCGTGGCCCGCTCGTGATCTACGATCCTCGGGATCCGTACCGTTCCATGTATGACGTCGACAATAGTGCGTTTCTTCGCCGTTTCTTGGGATTGCTTCGATTATTCTTTTGGCTTCTTATCTAGACGAAACGGTTATCACGCTGTTGGATTGGTACGTTGGTGGTAGAGATGCGTTCTTCACCTGTTGCTGACGCAGTCCAGGTACCACGTCAATGCGTACGACGTCGCAGCTCCTGACAATCCGGCCGCGATACTCATCAACGGTATGGGTCGGTACCCTGGAGGCCCCAACACGGCTCTGTCTGTTACCAACGTGGAGCAGGGCAAGAGGTATCGGATACGGGTAATCAACATGGCGTGCAAGCCGCACATCATCTTTTGGATCGAACGTCACAATTTCACCGTCATCGAGGCGGACGGACAGGCCGTCCGTCCGTACGCCACCGACCAGATCTCAGTCTACGTTGGACAGCGGTACTCGCTCGTTCTCGAGGCAAACCAGCCCGTGGGCAATTATTGGATACGCGCACTGCCCGGAAGCTATGCGTCCAACTTTACGGATGGTCTGAACTCGGGGATTCTCAGGTACGCCGGCGCGCTGGACGAGGAGCCGACGACGAACGCTACGTGGACGCCCGCCAATCCGTTGCACGAAGTCGGGCTCCGTGCGCGCGACCACCCGGTCGTGCCAGGCCAGTCATTCCCCGGAGGCGCCGACGTGTCCATCAACCTGGTCTCGATCATGAACAACACGACGCTCGCGTTCTTCGTGAACGGCGTCAGCTATGTCCCGCCAGAAACGCCGTTGCTGCTGCAGATTCTGAGCGGGGCGCAGGGGATCGCAGGCCTGGCGAGCCAGGGCTCGGTGTACACGCTCCCGCCCAACAAGGTCGTCGAACTGACTTTTCCAACAGAGTTCCTTCCAACGCCGGTATGTGCCTGTCTTCGTCGGAGACGTGTCCGATGCTGATCCGTCCATGGGAATAGCATCCGTTCCACTTGCACGGGGTAGGCTCCTTTATATTAATGTCATTCCGTGTTAGCTCGACCTTCTGACGCCCGTCTAGCACGCATTTCATGTCGTGAGGAGCGCCAACTCGACCGACTACAACTACGTAGATCCTGTCGTGCGCGACACGGTCAACATTGGCCAGAACACGGACAACGTCACGATCCGGTTCGTGACCGACAACTCTGGTCCCTGGTTCCTCCACTGGTACGTATTTCGATTCTACTTTCCCCTTTTTTCTTCTTTGTGTGTGTATGTCCACGGTGTGCTCTCTGACGGCTTTCCTCCCGACTTTCGCGCAGTCACATCGATTGGCATTTGCAGCGGTGAGCATCTGTCGCGCGTCTCTTTGCATTTTCTTTCCTATCATGTTGAACTGGCCGCGCCTGTGTCGTTATAGGGGTATGGCGATCGTGTTCGCCGAAAATCCAAATGGAACCGCCCAGAGCGATCCCGTGAATGGTGCGTGTGATGTTTGGCCTCCTTCCCCCATACACTCTTCGTCTCATCGGTGGGTGCTTTTTTCAGGCGCGTGGCAAAACCTTTGCCCGTCCTTTTACCAGCACCCTACCTAAATCCTCCCCCAAGAAACGGCACGCCATCCTATTCTTGTCGTCTTCATACATCCTAGCCTGGCCTAGGGGCTTGCTCGGGCTTAACATCGCACCGTCTCTAACCACACAGTGCTAATCCTCTTGTGAAAACAACATCGAGCGACACTGACACAACCACGAACGTGTCCCGTTTCACGGACATTTATATATATATAACAAGCAACGGCGTAAATGTCATACAGGCTTCGCATCGTAATGATATGAACTTGCATCATGCACCTGTTGCAGACGACAATCCTCCGCTTTCCAGCAAAGTCAGGATTTGATTAAAGAGAACTGGCTGACCGTGCTCCATTTTGAAGTACCTTCTGGTTTATATCCAAAATTCATTGCGTCACTTGCCCGCTCGTCCTCTCCATCTCCTGAAGCATGCGCCTCTTCGTATCCAAAATTTGTTGCACCCCAGCATTGACTGTCACCGCAAGGTCCTGATTGCCCCTACCCTGACGTTCCATCTGTTCGACCGTGGGCGTTATCTTCTCTGGCTGCGATCGAAGCTTTCCCTCCGATGCTGTGATTTTTTCTGCAGCTGCATGTCTCTGGGATGTAATATGTTTGCTTGAACCTCAGCCATCGAGGCTCTTACAACACGTAACAAAAATTCGGATTCGTGCGTCCGGTGTCAACTGTTGACGCCGTGCTATCAAAGGAGTAAGCACGCGTGCGGTCAGACTGCTTCGCCGCCTCGCTCCAGACCTTGCCTGTGTTGGTCATGACTTTGAGCTGTGGGCGATTGAGATTTCGAGGACGATTTGGGTGTCCTTCAGCTCTTACATACCACCTCGCCTAATGCACACACGCGCATGTGCTCCCCGGACGCTCTCACCCTCGTCCGCCCAACATGCGCAGACGACTCGCCTGCAGCGCACGCACACAGCCCGACCGATGTGCACACCGGTCGCAATGGCGACAACATCGTGATGTTTAACTCTCGCGAGCGAAAGTAGCAACCTGCTCCACCTTCCGCATGCGGCCGATGATATGGGCCTTGATCAAAAACGCCAGTTGGTGCTTATTAGATACGTTCATACGCATCACATTGATCATGATGACTTCGTGATCCCAGCCCCAGGCGGCCGCACACATGTCACGGGCATTGACAGTCTCTAAGCGCTCGGCGAGTGCCCAGCGGATTATTTTGGTTTAGATCAGGTTTGGATGACGAACAGTAAGGACTTAATGCGCAGCATCTCCACCAATCAGCATCTTTTCCGAGCGGGCGACAAGTCGCAGTGTCCAGCCGGAACGCTTGTTTCATTTCCGCCACTTTGTAACACGACGAAGCGACCGCTTGCCACCGAATTTGCTCCGCAAAGGATGGCAGAAAAAAGGAACCTATGCGCGCCACTGCTGCCGCCCGCAGTGATAACATGGTCGCAAATCCGGGGCCGGGCACGTGTCTCAGCTTTTTTCTGCTGCCGCAAGGCCCCACGGTCATGGCAGGGCTCGGTCGGGTCATATCACATAGCCATATTTGCGGATAGCCGCATCCAAATGAGCTTAGCTTCGTTCAGTGCTATCGGCGGAGTCATAGCCTCCGCATAGGTTTGTCAGATCGGGCGCCTTGATAGCGGACTGCGGGACCCGTCCGCGATTGGCCGCCTAGTCTGTCAGGAGAGCTTAGCTTAGCCCATATGCATAGGCGTCGTGGTGTGGTACCACCGGCCTTTCTTTTCTATTGTTGTCAACGATCGATGGACAAAATAAAGCCCACGCACACGACCACAGCGAGCCGACGCATGCAAGATAGGGTGCACACGCCACATGGGGTAAGCTGCAGTCTTTCTATACACCTTGCTCATGGCGTGCAACCAGCCGGCCTTCGCCGAGGATGGGCGAGGGAGACGCGCCGGCTAGTACTGGTCGCACGAGCGACCACGTGGGCATGTGAGCACAACGGTACTAGTGGGTGCGCACACGCGTGCGCGGACTACAGGGACTCTTGCCCACGCGCTGTCAAGAACCGCTCCGCCTGTTTGATTGTTGTGGAGAGGTGGCAGAGACTGTTCCGTAGAGGCGACTCGTGGTGTGCGCGAGGATGTATGCGATGTTTCATACATGTCCAGCAAGAATGGCGTGCCCAGGCAATATGGTGGAGCTTATCACGATTACATCCGCCGCGTTTCACCGGTCCGCGGTCTGTATGCGTGTCAGAGCGGGGGGTAGACGATGCGATGCAAGTGGCGATACCATTTCGCCTTGTTGTGACGCTCGTGCGCGCGTAGCTCCTTGAGCGACTTGCTGAGGGTGTGGAGCTGCGCAGTGATGGTGCTGTCGCTGCCCTTGGAAGGGGTGCTCCGCGCCTGAAAGTCGACGAGGAATGCGTCCACATGGGACTGGGCCGCCTTGAGAGTGAGCGGGGTGGAGGCATGCGCACGGACGCGCACGGGGGAACGCGCGACGTCGTGCATGGGAACGGGGCAACAATGGCTGTGGTGTGGTGGTGATGAGGGGAAGGAAAAGGGGAAATCAGGCGATCGCTGTCGACAAGCGGACCTGGCCGGAAAAGGGAATTCGCAAATGGCACGACCTTCCGTCGAAATTATATCAGGGTCCCTTCCGCGCCGGACTTCTACGACACCCTCCCCCGTATTTTCACACCATCTCTCTCTCTCTCTTTTCTCCGCCCCCGCACGATGGCCCTTGGAAAGATTGCGTCTATGCTCGGCTTGTTGCTCACGCACCCGACCGAGTTCAGGGTGCTCCTCCAGTTCTACCTCTTCCACGAAGTCAAGCGGGACATTACTGCACAGCAGGAACACCCAACTTCGGGATGGGACAGACAGAGCATGCGTCGGTGCTGGGAGTTCTTGGACATGACTAGCAGAAGTTTCGCGGCCGTCATCAAGGAGCTCGACGGCGACCTGGCACGGACGGTACGTGTCTGGCCGCATTTTCTCCCCTTTTTTTTGGACTTTTTTTCTTCGACCGCGTTTGGCACCTGCTCACGCGCCTGTACGACAGATTTGCATTTACTACCTCATACTTCGTGGCCTGGACACCATAGAGGACGACATGACCATACCCGACGACGTCAAACAGCCTCTCCTGCGATCATTTCACGAAAAAACCGTCACGCCCGGTTGGCACTTTGAGGGGTGCGGACCCAAGGAAAAAGACAGGCAACTCTTGGTCGAGTACGCCACCATAGTCGAGGAGGTCAACCTGCTCAAACCAGGGTACGTCCCCCACGAAAATCACGGAACGACGTTCCGTTTGAGTAACAAAATGAGTTTAGGTACCGCGAGGTTATTTTGGATGTCTGTGCTAAAATGGAGGCCGGCATGGCGGATTTTGCGCACAAGGCTGCGACCACTGGCATGACGTATATTGCGACAGTGTCCGAATATGACCTATACTGTCATTACGTTGCGGGGCTCGTGGGCGAAGGCCTTACGGCCATCTGGTCGGCTTCTGGCAAAGAAGCTCCGTGGATCCGGGAAGAGCTCGGGCTTTCCAATTCCATGGGTCTTTTGCTGCAAAAGACGAACATCATCCGTGACTTCCGGGAAGATGCTGCGGACCGTCGTTTCTTTTGGCCAAGAGAAATCTGGGCCAAATATGGCTTCGATGACTTGCAAGAGCTGTGTGTGGAAGACAACATCGAGCGTGCATCCTGGGTACAGAGCGATATGGTCCTCGATGCCCTGCGTCACGCCTGTGACTCGCTCGATTACCTCAAGCTGCTCAAAAACCAGAGCGTATTTGTCTTTTGCGCAGTGCCTGCATGCATGGCCATGGCCACGCTTGCACTCTGCTTCATGAATCCGGAGATGTTCAAGCGGAACATCAAGATCAGAAAAGCGGAAGCTGCCCAGGTATGCAGTACATGCTTGTCGTGTCACGTGTTGGTGATTGATTCGTTTGTGGGTGACAGTTGATCATGCGATCCACTAACCTGCGCGAAGTTTCACTCATCTTCCGGGAATACGCGCGCAAGATACATCACAAGGCGAAAGTGCAGGATCCCAACTTTCTCCGGATTTCTGTTGCGTGTGGCAAGGTGACCTTCCTCGCGTTGAGTTGTGCAATCTAGGGGGGACTCACGCGCGGACTACTTAGATCGAGACGTGGTGCGAGCTTAACTACCCGTCGTTTGTCATACTGGGGCAGAGCGGCGTCACGTACGATCCCGAAGACAAGCGGACGATCGTGTACGAGCGGGAAGAAAAGCTTGTGCGCGCAAAGCGCTATCCAAAAGAGGTGCCGCCACGACCAGAGCAGTTCCCTCGGGAGTTGATGTTGTACGTGGGTGGTACGTTTGGGCTGGTCGTCCTCCTGAGTATGGGTCTCGTGTATACCGTGGTGAGGGTGTATAGCTAGTCGAGTTGGGTTTGGGTGATGTCGACAGATGGACTAGTGTGCATGTATATCTTATAATAACCGTCTCACTCCTTTTCCTCCTAATTATAATACCCATTTCCCCCTGGTCGACGTGGTGGGGGTTAGGGACGTACTAGTAATCGAGTTGCCCTGTCGCGCGCGCAATCGGTGCCTTGCAACCTTGATTACGGCTCCGGATGGCTATCGAAAGAGTCCAACGGGTGTGGTTACGCTAGCCACCAGTCGTGTAGCTCATAGGACTCGGTGGTCGTTGCGATTAAAATAGGATCGACCGCCAAATAGGGCAAGGATCTCAATTTGAGTTCAACGGCGTCTGTAGCGAGTCATCGATCCATCGATGGGAAAATTGGGAGCGGCGGAGCGAGTGCACAGGGTTAGCGTGCGATGTCGATGACCCTCCTTCATTGTGGGAGTTGGTGGCGCGCCCCTCGGACGCTCGCTTGTTCGAACCCGCGACGGTGACTGTACGTTGGCAGGTTCCTCGGCCGGCCGATGATCCGTTGAACGTCAGCACGCGGCGCTAGGCATCACGTTCGTTGACTCTGCGCAGGCAAAACCGAGGGGAAACCTAACCTTGTGACTCAATCGGTGCGGGATACCGTACGTGCAGCACTGCAGCGGCGACCATGACAGCGGCCCATCGACTCAAGGAGGCCCGCCGTTGAAGCTCCAAACGGAGAGCCTACCAGCTGGCTCGGGTCCAACAAGAGAACAAGCCTACACGTCGACGTCTTCCGTGCAGAAGATGCTCAGAACCAGTCTGCCTGGTCCAAATTTGGATAGACTCGGCTCAGGGTGACATTACGATTTCAGGGACCGCGAACAAGAGATGGCCTTGCGCTCCGCCGTCGCTCGATCTGCGCACGTCCATCTTGATACCGTATATATAAAAAAACTTTCTTCTGTCTCTTGTCTCTCGCGTTTTCTGTCCCACCTCTGTCCTTCGTTTTGGCTGCACTAGTCCTGTTCGAGGTCCCATGGTGGACCAGTTGGCGGGCGCTGCGCTCAAAGTCACCGTCTTCGCCTGTGAGTGTGCGTTCGTTCCCACTATTGACCGTCTGAATTGCGTCGTGCAGCGGTATCGCTTGCGTGTATGATCGGGGATTTCCTGTGGCTTATTCGCGATGAAGTCGAGTGTGTATGGCCGTACGTCGCTTCCCTGCGGCAAAGGCGTGGATTGACCCGACGCCTCTGCGTTCTCAAGTCGGCTTCGCACGTCTTGGACGCCCCGCATTTTCGTATTTACCAGATATGTCGGCCTAGCCAGTCAAATGTGCGTGGTCTCGTTCCCCCATCCTGCGCCGTCCGGTGACCCACCCCCTTCAGATTCAATGTCTACTTTACTGCGCGCATGTATCTCGGCGTACATACCTCCAACATCGGATGCCGCCTCTGGTTTTCGTTTCAAGCTGTCGTCGTCCAATTCCTGCTTTTCTTCCTCCAAGCCTTGCTCATGTATCGTAGTGCGTGCCCCGTCCTGTCTGCTTCTCCGCACTGATGCACGACCTACTAGTATACGCCCTCTTCCTACAAACGCGAGTCGTCTTGATAGTGTTGGTTGTTTTATTCCTCGCTCAAATTGCATCCATGGGCATCAGCGCGCGATTCGTGTTCCCTACCAACCGGCACACGGATACGTGTCTGATAGTGAGGAGCAATCCTAGCGTGGCACTCTTCAGGTACTGTTTTTCACTTTTGTGGTGTCTTGTTGGGCGACCGCGTCTCGTGCGTGCTGTTACTTATTCCCCTTCCCGAACGTGTAGCGCTACGACGATGATAGTGAACGCCGCCGCCTTCATCATGACGTTCTGGAGGTACTTGCGCTTACCCGCCAAGTGGACGCGAGAAGGTTTCGGACGGGTGATACTCCGAGATTCGGCAGTGTCGCTTGCCGTGCTATCGGGTTCGTGTCTTCTTTTCCTCTCTTGCTGACATATCTTGACTGGCCTAACGTCGGCTCTGAACGGCCAGGGATGATGTTGTTCTTGACGCTATGTTCGCTTGAAGTGATCAAGCCGCTCACAACGGGCAACACGACGTACTAGTGGGTCGCATGCCTCGGCAGTCTTGACCTGCGCTCTGACATTGACGTAGCCCGTTGGTGGCCATACTCTGGATATCTGTAAGCCCTGCCGTACTCGAATCGCCACGCCGCCGAACCTGACGTCGGGGTGGACCAGATCGGCAGAATCATCGTGAACCACGAGAAGGTACAGCACCAAACCGGCAGAAAATCGGACGCCGAGTTTTGGAAGGAGACGCTGCAACTCACGACACAGTTCGAGCTGGGCGAGGCTGTGTCGGTCGACCTTCCGCCGACGGTCCCCGGTTCGTAGCGCGTGTCCCCTGCCAGCCCTGCGCGTGCCGAGCCCGGTCGCCGCACCACCGCGAGCTGGCCACCATGAACACGGCGTGTTTTCGCCGCCGATCCCGTGCATGTCGAGTCCGGTTGCACCACCGCCGTAGCGAACGCGCCTTGGTGCGATTCCGTCGGACTCTGGCGTGTCGGGGTAGCCATCATCACCCCATTTTTCTATTTCTCACACACATGCACACTCCCTGAGTCTCTCGCATTGCAGCTACGGTACTTATCACACCGTTGACAGTAATCATCATTTGGTCCATGTTTGTCGTCGTCGCCGTCAAGTGTACACATACACGCAGTCTAGCACATATAGCATATACGCGGAGCACAGGTTTTTGTTTTAGCAATACATTCCTTATTTCTGTCGACGAATGAGACTTTTTTTCTAAGGCGTACGACACAAGAGATGACGGTAGGGCTTTCCGAAATGCAACGCGCACGACGCCAGTGGGGGAGAAAAAAAGGCGGCAGGACGCATCGATGAAACAAGAAACGAGCAAAATATGGTCACGCCTCCCTGCAGAGCCAAGGTCGGCCGAGCCAGGATACGCAGGACCAGCTTTTTTTAATTTTTATTTGGTTTCATGTTGTATTCTCGACGTGTGGTATAGAGAGATGTCTAGCACCGGATGAGACTTCTCCCGCGGACACTGGGGTGCGTCCGACCGGTTCCGATGGGTTCTGGCTTCCTGTCGCACATGTCCTGTCGTGGGCTGTGTGAGCGGGCGTGTTGTAAAAAGCAAGCGTTTCTGCGACCCTGTTTGACGTGCATGTCGTGGCGCGCCTGGACGCGTTCTGGGCTGCTGTCTGGGCTGCCTACGATGGCATCGGAAACGCACCCTGGTCTCGGTGTACGTGTCGAATGTCCGACACGTCAGACGGATCCCGTCAGAGCGAAAAAGGCAAGGCCCCGTGTAGACGGGAGCGGTCGCGGCACAGGGGCCAGCTAGCAACCTGTCGCTGCGGGTACGCGTTTCTGGCGTAATCTACATCAGACGTGTTTTAGTTTAAAGTTGGGCGTCTGATGATAGAAAACAAGACACAAATCTAGCCTCCGACTCTTCCGATTTTGCCACCGGGCTACGCCTGGAGATAAACCGGCTCCGGGAGTGCCTTCGTCTGGTGGCTGTGATTATGATTGACCTGACCTGTCTTGTCCGACTATACTCTGATCTCTTTCTCTGGACCCTCAGACGTCCAGTTCCTCCGGCACGCTAGTTAGGTGTGCTCCGTCTCTAAGTCCAACCACCACGAGCCGGAAGTTAGCACTCACCCCAGATATTCATTCCCTCGACGTCAACGATGAACAAAATGGACCGTTGTTCAAGCTTGGTCCCCCAATTCCATTCCCTTTTGTGTCTGTATGTTGTTTTTCCAATCCCTCCCCCTCAAGTGACTCCGAATTACTATCAACGGACATGAATGCCCGCTTATTAATTTCCTAGATAGCGACACTGAATCCGAGTCAGAGGGGACGTGCGAGCAGGCAAGTCCAGGTCCTGCTATGTAAAATAATCCAACAGCCATTTCCAGGTCGTCAGTCTGCTTGACTGGCGCATCACAAGCGACAGGTGAGTGGGTGACGACAAAGAGGGTGCACTTCTCCGATGAAGGAGGCGGCGTCCCCAAATGGGCGAAGCCTGACCACCAGAACTTAGAGGTTACAAGTTGACGAGCTTTCAAGTATCCAGGGTGGCCAGCGAGGTCATGGCGGCGAGAGACTACTGATCATTGAATGTACTGATAAGCGTGAGGAAAAGAAAGAACGCCGCCTTACGTAGTAGGATACCAACTCCGAAAACAGGCTCAAGGGCTTTCGTTTGTTCCATTTGAAACGAGTGCTTCGTCGCAGTATTCTCTGCAGTGAGCATCGCGAGAAGCACTCGGTCCAACTAGGAAGATCTTTCGCTTTCCACCAAGTCCGTATTTCCTACACAGTGCGGCGTGCCGACCTCGTGCGGACCCTCTAGGAGCTTGCAATGGATTCCAAACCTCCCGACATGTTTGGAAATAGTTCCGACTCGGATGTTGAATACGTTCCCCCCAGAGTGGACAAGGGGAAACGGAAGGCCGAGGGTACTTGTTGTTCCACAGAGATAAGCCGCCATAGAGACTGATAGCACCCTCAGAGTCTTTAGAAAAAGGGGAACCTGCCACCCGCTATCGAAACTCTCTTCACATCCCCTCTCACAGTATCGATGTCTCTATAGACTCGGACACAGTATCCGAGTTTAGTTCCAGCGATTCTCAATCGATGACCTCCCCTCCATCAGCATACGTCGACACACATATGGATGGCGTTACCTCCGACAGTGGGAGCCTCTACCACTCCGCCGGTGAAGATGGTAGCGAGAACGATCAGGTTTGTTCACGCGACTCAATCCCATCTGCAATCTCATATCCAAGCATGGTCCGGTAGATGGACGTGGACGCGCCATCTCGCCACCCTGACGAATTGGACCTGGTGCATTCCATCAAGGGCATGTATCGCATCCTCGATCTATATTCGGAACAGGGCAGCGGTGGTCTCGGTGAGTACCCCGCTCAGACCGGCGCCTCTTTCCCGATTGCTGATTTGGTTACCAGTCGACAAGATCATTATATCCCAGCACTCGCTTGCTGCATTCATCAATAGTGTTTCTCCAGGCGCACACGTGTCAATGACCAAAGTCAATTTTAAAGCTCTTGACAATCATGTCATCAAACCCGTCGGTGTGTACGGGAGTAAGGAAGAAATTGTCCGATTCCTCATTCAGCTCGGTGCCATCGATAACTTCGTGTATGCCTCCCTTGGCGCTCTTCGTCTTTCGCAACATTGATACCCTGTTTGACAGTGCGGCACAGCTTCTCGTTGACTCTGATACGCAGTCGCGTACAGAGCCGGTTCTCCGCTCAGGCTTGTACATCGTCACGACACCGGCGCAAACCGAGGGGACCCATCAAGTGTTTGTTCTTCATTGGCCTGAGCAAACAACGTGGGATGACTCGGCGGCGTCTTCTGTTCGTCGCAATCGTATCACGTTTTTGAGGTTCGTCCAAATCAACGGCATCCGAGATACTCAACTCTAGTTTCGGTCAGGTACTTAGCAAAGATGTGTGATCAAATCGTCTCCTTGATCTCACCCGAGCACGCACGGTCCATCCTTTGGCACGATGATGTCGACGAAATCGAAGATAATACCGACGTGCTCGATATAGACCAGGACGAGTCGGACCGCATGTTCACGTTCGAAGTTGCACAGACCAACGAGCAGGAAGAGGCTGTGACAGTTCGTCAGGGCTTCAAGGTCAGTTGGCTTTGTGTGCACCGGCATCGTCTCCACTGACAGTTTTGTAACTTTCAGGCTATTTCTCATGCGATCGCGCTCCCGAAGGAGCTTGTCGAGGATCCGGATCCGATAATCTCAGTGCCGGCCACACCGTTTTTACTCTTTGGTGAGACGGCCCAGGGATTCATGACAGTGGAGCACAGAGAGGCGAGGGTCACGCAAGAGACTTTCAAGTCGCGTACGTACTCGCACATGGCGTTAGAGGAGCATTTGTGGGTGCACTTCTCCGTTCCCGCTGATAACCCTCTCATAACTGGTTGGATGTGACAGGCGATCCGATCGGCTTCGTCTGAGCCAGAAGTTGAGCACTGGGGCCTTGACCGTCTTGGTTCGTGCTGGGCTCCGGACGCATTTTCCGCAGCAGTGTGGGAATTGGGAGCATGAGTTGAACGCTATTCAAAGCATGTCCGAATTAAACGCAAAAAGAGAAGTGTCGAGTGTATTGGAAAGGTTGCGAGCGGAGCAGCCCGCGCTGGAGAGGTCCTTGTTCGAGGCGATGCTAGACAAAGTATTGCAGTTATATCCGTGAGTCGAGCACCTTTTGGTTTTTGCATGGGCTGCGTGTTCATCTCGGCGCGCATTAGATGCTTCGATCGAGGCGCGTTCACTTATCCTGGCAAGGAAGA